>CM060950.1:330199368-330234368 GCA_030765055.1 Mantis religiosa
AAACCACTGAGCCACTTATGGCCAACATGCCGACATGATATCAAATTCTCCAACTGAATCGTGTGTTTCCCGGTAGACCACTAGGGGTTCTC
This sequence comes from Mantis religiosa, assembly GCA_030765055.1. Lineage (NCBI taxonomy): Eukaryota > Metazoa > Arthropoda > Insecta > Mantodea > Mantidae > Mantis > Mantis religiosa. The sequence continues at coordinate 330,199,461 of CM060950.1, forward strand.
ATATGCTCTGAGACACGCACCTTTTGTGCCGACTTACTGTACTGTAGGTAAGTACTAAGTCCCAGGCTTCATAGTTAAACCATTATGTCCTTTTTTTTTAGGTAAATAGAAATAAATATTTCTTCCACTCTAGCCGCGTGCAGGCTAAGGTTTGAATGAGTAGAGCCAGACTGAAAAATTCAATGCCAGAGCCGGGATTTGAACCACGGATCTTCCGCTCTCCGTGCGGTTGCTCTAAACCACTGAGCTACTATGGCCAACATGCCGATATGACATTAAATTATCCAACTGACGCGTGTTCGGTTTGAGTCAGGTCTGCGGTGAGCACTCGGGCTTGCCCTTTGCCCATCAGAAAATCGGTTACTCTGGTTCCATACAGAATCATTACCAGACTCATACGGTTGTCTTTGAAATGCTGTTAGAAGTTCTAGAACTTCCCCACCGTCCGCGGCTTAGCAATGATAAGGTGGTTCTTTATTTCGCTTGGGAAATGGTATGTCATCAAGGATATAAATCCATCTTCATTTATGGGCGGTTCCAAAAGTTGACTTTGTTGCGCCAGTCTTAGGAAATAGTCCATCATTCCTTCGCCTGATCTCGGTTGATAACGTCCATTGTTTATCTTTATCCTCACGTTATATTGGGTCGACACATTCCAGTATTTATTCAAAAATGCTTGCCGAAATTGCATGTACGTTACATGATCTCCAAGAGTTAATTTGTTCCAGCTAAGAGATCGGCCTTTTAATCCCCTTTTTACTACTATCATGAGGTAAACTTCTGGAATTCCCTTTATCAAAAAATAAGACTCTAGATTTAGGATGGATCTTTTTGCATTGTCGATGGAGTCGTCAAAGGTTGGTACCGGGATCTCATTCAATAATTGTGTTCGTATTGTCATCTGTGTATGCATTCAATCTTTACACAAGCTACCACTAACACCATTATTGCTATTTGGAAAGGGGGCGGAATCGCATCAAACAGAGGCCGATCTGCCATTGCACTACCGCCAGAAACTTCTCCGAAGATAGCAGGCATTGCACTTTGGTTACTTATTCATTTTCAATGCGGCTTATTGCCTCTCGCATTTTTGCCATATCCCTAGAAGCTTCCTGTTGATTCCCGACAAGCTGCGTGAGAGATTGTTTCAATACTTTTGTTTCTTTTGTTTGATTTTTATTATTATTTTCAACCAATCTCTTAATCGCGACAAACTCAGAATTTACACTATTTTCTATTTCTTTCTGCTTTAATTCAATCCTCATGCAGTTATTTTGGAAATCATCACATATTCTATCATGAACACCCTCAATGTTTCAATTATATTTTCTACCTGCTTCTTTACTTTCTCTATTTCCATATGTGCCTCTTGCACATGTGTCTTAACCACTAAAAAGCCCTCACTTTTATGGAACTGCCTTGATCTAATTTCGTCTGACATTTGATTTTGTTTTTCTATCTGAGCTCTAGCCTCACTCCTAATCTTATTTTCTCACTCCTTCTGCTGTTCTGCGAACGTTTCCAGTTTCTCCCCTTGATTATCTAATATCTGCTTTATTTCCTCTTTGCATGTTTGCAATGTTGACAAAATCTGTTGTGAAAGGCTTGTTGCGTTACTATCTTTGTTTAGTTCGTTTTCTGTTTGTCTATTAGAATTTTCAATTACTTCTAACCCTAACATTCCTACATCGGTCTCAGAATTTTGTAATTGCTGCTTCATTTTTCTTTTAATTATACATTGATTTACCACTTTTTTATTTCGCAATATCATCTACTCTATACGATTAAGATTTACTTTACATTTTAATGAACTAATCAATTTTATTTTCCTTTTCTTCTGATAAATGTTCGTATTTGTTTCACTTACCTTTGCCACTTTTGACCTGCAGTTGCGTAGATGGTGTCCTGGTGTTGTCCTCCTGCTGTCTCGAGCCGTTTGCTGGATTCCGGTCTGGTGACTCCCTGGACGGCAGTTTCCCGGATGGTTCTGGTGCTTGTGCAGTCAGTTTTCCTCCGACGTTCGACAATAGTGTTCGATGCTGTGGCAGTCAGTTGAAATTTCAGGTGTAATGTGTGGGTTGCTCACTTGCGTGGTGTAACTCAGACGTTCCTGTAATCGTTGAAATTTAGACTCCAAAGTTGGGTGCCAATTTGAGGGGGTACTCGTGCTTGGAAGGGGGTATAAGCATGGAATTGGTTTTATGGACTTTATTGGGACCGGTTATGTGTTCGTAGCTAGCTCAGAGCATGCTCTTTGATACTAGGATTGGTACAAAATAGACTGCTTCGTTTTTTCCTTTTCTTTATTCATCGCCGCTTACTCTTCTCGTCTGGGTTCCACACACATGCATTTCTTACACACATCGCTAAGTTTGATGTCACCATCCTGCCCCACTGTGTCCATCGAAGTTCCGAACAAGAGTCCCTCCAGGTAGAGCATTCACTTGTCTCCTGGTTTTCCAGTTGGCACTACCCCTTCCCTCTTGGGGGTAATGACCAACCCTTCCTTACCTGTCTTTGTTCGACTAGCGGCACTTCTTCCTGTACACTCACAAACTGAGTGTACTGTTTCAGGGCAAGTTTCCTGAATAAGATCTTTTCCGGGTTTTTTTCCTTGTCCTGAAAAAAAAATCGGGCCCATATGACCTTGCTGTCGACGGGCCCTAAAACACCACACACTCACTCACTCCTTGTCCTGAAAGACGAATGTTGGGTAACTCTAAGCTCTGTGGACCTCTGGCTCATTTGAGTACTATTTGGCCCATTACATTCATCGTCCGATATGACTTAACGTTGGAGGACGTAAATTACAAAAAAAGTGAATATAAATATATATTCTTCTAACTTATAACGACACCTATTTCCCTCGAAACTTTTTAAAACTTAGTAGTACATACTACAAATAACAGTGAAATACGGTAAAATAACACTCAACTTGGTCGTTTTCTGTCAGTAATGAATGCAAAAGGCGGTGAGGGGGGGGGGGAGAAAGAATATAACAGATTCAAACAAATGCTGTTTCGGATAAATTTCAATCTAGAAGAAACAATTCAACATTGTATAGAGACTGCCTTTGTTCTGTCATTTCTCTTACTGCAGTACTTCGCCTCTACTGCCACTTTCGTAATATGAACTAGTTCCAAGTATCAATCAAGTCATCTTTTTGGTGAAGGAGACAGCACAACGTACCCTCTGCTTCCGACGGTTCAGTTGCTAGGAAGTCAATCACAGGACGTCTCTAATCCCTTGCAGTAAGAGCACTCACTGCGTCACCACTATCGTTAAAAACTCGCTCGGAATATCACTTTCCGTCGCAACAAAACCGCGCTTACTGACTCACTCACTCAGTTTACTAACTTCATCAGACTGCTTGACTTCTCACGAGAAGGCTCTCTTGCATAGCCACAGGACATTCCAATAAAGTTCCATTACGTTCAACAAGCTTCCAGAAGATTCAGGTTATCTGAAGATGGCACTTCCGCTAGGTGAGCGCGCTGATTATCTGTTTGCCCTTTGGACTTCTGATAACCTTGAGTCATTGTTGCTGCGTCACAATATATGTACACATATACCACACACATTTACACAACACAAACACGCAGACATACTATGCAGCAAGGCCTCTTACTCGGTACAGGAATTTATGGATGATTGTTAATGTGCCCTGTGCTATAAAGAGAATGTAATGTATCATTGTATTGGTTTAATGTATTGTTATCTCCATAAATAAGTGGTTGTTACATTTTTTTTTTTTTAGATTATGGTTCATGTTTGTGAATGAATAGTTGAAATCTAATTTCCTTTCCTTTTCTAATCTTGTGCATATCTCGATTAGGCACTGTGTTCAGGTATATTGGAGATGAGTAACTGAATAATGCTGCGTGTAGTAGTAGTATTGGTGGGTTCTTAAAATGTTTTCCTTTATACGTTTGGTGGCGATTATAAGAAATAAATAAAAACACTTAAAAAGCATGTTTTGGTGTGTGGTGATAGTAGTTAAAATGATTTATGTTGATTTGTTGTGGGTTGTTTTCTGAATGACGTGTTCAGTGTCCTAGAGCGTTGCTCAGTGATTGGACCAAACGAACAAAACAAAACCCACACACATCCATAAAAGAACTTGGGAGTGCTGATGTGAAATGTATCTGAAATTAAATATTAAGAACAATATTTGTACATTGTTTCAAAGGTATTGTTGTGAAGGCTCCTTTTAAATTTAGTGCATTTCAGAACAAGTTGGTTCCATTTGTGACGTCATTAAAATGTTTAACTTCATCATCCCGGAGTTATTTTAGGGATTATTGCATTGATATGTGTTTCTAGCCATTCAAGTATTGTTAAATTAGGAACCAACTGAACAGATGACCTTATGTTCAATAAAAGCTCAAATCCGACGTTTACATGCATACGCGCATATAAAATGAAATTTTAAAATACCCTTATCTTGTATTACAATTTGCCACCCTAAAATATTATAAAGGTGCTCTTCATTTTTTAAGTTCTCAAACATGTCTTTAAAGCAGGATAAAGAGGTCTAAGAAGCTTTATATTTGCATTTACAGTTTTAAGAATATATTGCTGCTTTTCTATAAAATTAAGTGTTAAATATTTTCTCCAAGAATATTTAAAATTTTACTATAATTTCATCGTTTATTGTAATGAACTAAATACGAGTAACAATATGAAATACTTTTTAATTTTCACCATCAAAAGGCTTGCTTATATGAATCAATCTTCTTTTTCGAAAAGTATTTGCTTGAAAGATTAGTTATATAGGATCCTGAAAAGTATCTTATTATATTGAAAATAATTACCTATGTAACAAATTTCAAATAATTTGGTTGAAATGTGTAGAAATTAGTAATTTCCATACTGGTACCCTTAAAATACAAGCTAAGATACTTCCACAAGTTACCAAAATTGACGATGACTGCCTATGTGATATGGTGCTTAGCATGCTGGCTTTAAATCCAGAGCTCCCGGGTTTGATTCCTGGTAAACAATAGAACGACCTGTTTAACTAGGATTATACCATCCTTCCTAGAGTCTGACAGTATGAGGGTGAATTTTATGCTTACAAAGATAACCCAAATTAAATAAATCCAATGATACACTATAGTAAACGTGAACATCATTGCTGATGGGAAACTTTTCCAAAGGTAATAGTCACGGATGTCAGTTTAGATGTTAAAAACTTGGACAAACAAAAGTAATTGACGATACACAGACAGGTATGGTCACGGAGGTCAGCTTAAATGTTAAAGAAATAGGACAAACAAAAATAATTGAAGATACACATTAGTTATTTTATTACATATGATAAGCTTTAAGCAATGGAACTAGCATTTTGTAAGCTACACATATGTTCAGGATATTCTGGACCAGTATATTTGTATGTGATTATTATTTTAGTAGCGCTTACTATTTTCTCCACAAACAGCTGTTAAAAACCACCAATAATGTTCACAACGCGATGTTCTGATTGGTAAAACACACTAACGCTGTTGCTTTCCTCTGTATCACCATTAATTTGCTAACATGTACTGGACGTGTAAACTGCGGCTTGCCTGAGAAAGCGCTATACAAACATTAGCCTTTCATTTCGTTCAAGGGAGGCAAGATCTGACTGTTAATTAAACATAATACCATAAACGGTAAACATCATAAGGGCTTATGAGTAGAGCACGTACCGACGTTTCCATTGCATTTACTTTAGAAGCAGTTTTCGCCCTGTGCCAATACCATCGCAATTACATGTTAGTTCCATTGCCCAGGGAAACACAAACATTAACCCACCCTTTTATCTGACTGCTATTTCTTCTGCTATTAAAATATCCCATTAGTGCTTCAGACGTTTTATTGTTGAACGAATGATGGCGAACGACGGTGAATACCATTAGACGTTGTAATTGGTGTGCTATAATAATCTGTCTTAGACTAGAACGTTCCTGGGAGGTCAGATAAAGACAGATACTTCAACATAACACTGTTAGGCTGCTGATTGGTGGAGCAACATTCATACGTATTTATAGAGGTGGTTTGAGCGTTCCATCAAAGTATCTCTATCTCTCCCCATATTGCCTCCCATGTGTTTACAACAGGATCGTTGTATTCTGAGACAGAGTCCATGAGATTAGTGTTAAATTGCTATGCATCATTAAATCACTATTTTATCTCTAAGTTTGAACTGTTTTAGAATTATCTTGAATGACGTTTTAAACATTTAATTAAACGATACATTGTAACGCTCTTCTCATAATATTTTAGATGTTTTAGAAAAGTATCGTGAGGTACCCCATCGTGTCACACTATTTAAAGGGACATAAGGTGAGGAACTTGTAATCTACTAATGGGTAGAGATCTAGAGGTAACTTCATAACGAAATTTGAATTGTTTATTATAGTAAGGTCTTACTAGGATTGCACCCCTTCCTAGAGGGAATCTAAAGAAAATCTAAACTATAATTACCTAGGAGGAGCTACTGTCTGCACACCAGAAAAAGGCGAGCTGCAAAATCCACTGGTAAACATGTTCTACTCTACACATCATAGGGGCCGCGCTGTGGCTCAGTTGTTAGACCGCTTGGCTCTCACCAAGGTGCCCCGGGTTCGATACCAGGCAACCGCAAAATGAGATTTTTGGTGGACAACACGGGGCTGGGCGGGTTTTCTCCGGGATCTCCGATTTCCCCCGCCATCTCATTCCACCGGTGCTCCATCTTCATCTCATGTATCATCAGTGTCACCGTTTGCGGTGGCGTATGTAGTAAAAGCGGGCGTTAAACACTACACATTTCATTTTTTCACATCATATTTAGGCACGCTAAGTATGATGTACAATACACAGTGTTGTTAGATAGAAAGTAATACCTTTCACAGCAGTTACATACCATAGGTTTCTGACCAGAAAACCTCTGGGGGGTGTTCTGCTCTCTAGGGGAAAGGGTGAACGTTAGCAATGGCAGCGCGTAAATAGATCTATTATATATATTAACTGCGCGGAACATTAATATCCCAGGACTACTACCAAAACAATGTGTTTTCTAAGGAGTCTAAGCCTTGTTGATATGTTGAAATTCTGGCTGTAATATTTATCAGAAAGTGTTAAGGGCTATGGGTGTCAAACACATTACTTAGAGCTACATTCTCGTGAAAGGAACACAGTACAAGAATTAGATGTGGCAGCTCTGGTGTTTCGCATAGGTTTACCATATATTCATTCACTTTTGTAGTACACAAATGAACTACGTGAGCAGAGTAACGGTTCAGGAACCCCCTCATACCTCAGACCCAACCCGTCGTCTTCCGGTAGTGAGATAATACGGCCCAAATACTTAGACATAACTATCGGTTGCTCTAAGATATCGTCCATGCTAAGTTCGGAAGCATATTTGTGGGCCACCAACAATCACTTATTGTAATTGTGGCAATACCTAAACGTCACAGTATTCAATGTACCATATAATAAGATATATAAATATATCTCTTAGGAGATATAAATTTCATTTGTGCACACATTTATTCTTTAGTAATTATACTCGTATGCTCGCGTATCAGTAGGAATGGTAATCCCTTTTGTTATCTTATATAGGTACACAAAGTTTTGGCAGTGATATCACTATTGGTATTGCCAGCCCAAATTTGAAGGAATCACAAGAATTTATAATTCCAGAATTCTATCAAAACTAATGTATTCTGGTTGTATATGTTTAAGACAGCTATCAAATATATAATGTAGTCTCATGCTGTTATGGAACGTATGAAATATATTCTTCGCGCTTTAAATTTAATATTAGCGAGTGTTGTTCAGTTTTTGTGCTCTCGTATGGCTCGTGTTTCTGTTGATTCGCCTTCTTTCTTGTGTTTCCCCTTATTGATTTGAATTCAAAGAGGAGCTTTTTGGGGTTGTGAATGCAGCGAATATGCAGCGGCCCAACCTAACCATTGGTTCCTGATTTCCAAACAAATTCCGCATTCTGGAAACAGGTAGTGTCAGACGTTTATGGATACCTCCAAAAATAGCAGTTTCTGTTGCACTGTATCATCTACATTTGGCTTTTTCTTCCTTCGAGAGGAATCACGTACTAAACGTTCTGAAAATAATTTTTCTTTACTCTACATTTGGTATGGCATATGAAAAATGTTTGTAAACATGGACCTCCGTAATGGTATTTCTTTCTCTAACATTGCTTATAAAGCACCCTCTGTTTGCAATACCTACCTTTACTACTACATAAAATACGTGCCTTCCTCCTGCTTCACATAATTCATGGCTTAGTAAACATATGGTGTCTAAGAGGGGATGGTTGAAAGACTAAAATAACCCTTAACTCCCCTTTTGTTGTCATAGGTTTCAGCAAAGATAAGGGGCAGTTCTTTGCTGCATATTAAAATATCGTGGATGCCACAGTTAGAGGAGGAGATAAAAGTTATTTATGAAGAAAATTTAGTCTGAAATAGAAATTCCTAAAAGTATACGTTCAAAAATATGTGGCAATCATGAAATATTGCATCCGTAATACATCCATAATACATAAACTTTGTTTTTCTGAATTTCAATTTTTAAATACTTGAAAACGCTGTGCTATCTCATTATTAGTTATGCACTGTAAGTAAAATTGCTGCCTTTTATGTACATCAACTGTCACGACCTTCAAAATAATTCCTAGGTGAATCCATCGTGGTATCAGTTAACAATGGCAGTGGAGTTATCTGGTATTTCTCTAGGTTAGTTCTCTGGTTTAAAACGTTATAACTTAGAATTATAAAAGACTGTAATAAAGTTTGTGTCTGACAATTTAGAAAGAATTCTATAAAATTTACAAATTGAAAGTAAATACCATCCTTCTGTACTGAAGCGGTTAGAAATATGCTAACTTTACGGCCAGTTTAGAGATACATGGAGGCAGTCGATTAAAAATACCACAACTCGGAAGCTAGTTGCTGTAAGGATAGGTTGCAGCATTAGCGCATATAGTCTGACATGTTGACATATTACTTTCATTGATGAACTGATAATACATTAATATTCATAGATTTTAACTATGTAAGGTAAGCGCTGTTGGAAATCTTTCATAAAAGACCCATTTGTCACGTAAGTATGCAAACTTTAACCTGATATTGAAGCTTTGACGTTCTATATTATATTAAATGCTAAGTTTTTCTATTAAGAATTTTCTGTATACTTCCATTTTCATTTTTATTCCGAGCGGAATCTAATCCTAATCGCCCACAACGAGAAGATGAAGAGGATTGACATAGCGGACGAATTGGAATGGGGAAAACTGCGGTGAAACGTTCAATTTCAGTATATAATGTAATCAAAAATAACCAAAATAACTCATTTTACACTCACACACATTTTCTGCATATGAATTGCTTCTTTTCCACAGCGCCCACACACATCTCGTGGTACCATTCCTCATCTTTCAGAGCTCATTTGAGCATCATTTAACCCATTTCATTCATCGTCTATATGGCTTAACGTTTGAGAATGTAAATTAAAAAAAATAACGAATTTGAATCCCCCGTCTTACCTTAATCCGTTTCGCTCGCTGTTGTAGCAGCATTTTTTTGTCCGTTTGCAGCACAGATTAAGTAACTCTCATAACAATAAGGAGCATTATGGATGTAATTAATTCTTTATTTTATTATTGTAAAAGTTTCTGGAGCAAAGTGAAAGCACATTCGTTATAAATCTATCTGAAAATAGCTTAAAAAAGAACAAAATGCCGGAAGTGGTACAATTGCATACCTCCTTTCCGGAAAATAAGCTCAATTTCTCGCTTAGACTGAAGAAACACAATCGTATTTAGCACTAATCTGTCTCAGATAGTTAATTTCTTTGCCCACAAAGGTCGTTGCAACACAGCAATACACTACCGTCCCCTAGGCAGCAGATTTTGAAAAACTCATCTGAGACGCCCGCCAAAGCGAATCACGCGCCCTTACCTTATCAACAATATCTATAGTGACGATCCTACTGATTGGGCTTTGGTATCTTTCTAATACTGTGTGAATTTTACCTTCAATATAGTGGATAGAGAAAGTATTGCATTCTACCCAAAAGTTCGATATCGAGATTTCACTGGATATACAGTTTTATATCAAAGCATTTTTAGAAGTAGAAAGAATAGGGCTTGTGTTTGTTTGTGTGTATATGTGTGTGAGAAAGAGAGAGAGAGCAATATCACTATAAAACGAATAGTGGTTAAACAACAATCTTTGTATTTACGTTTTTATCATCTTCTAAGTTTGCGACATGGTTTTCAAGAAACTTCTGCAGCACTGACTCTCTCTTACATGTTGCCTAACATGTTGATGCATTAAACTTTGTTCCAAAGATTTTTATTAACATATCACATGATTAAAATATTTTCGTAACAACTGAGATGTAAGATATATCTTGAATTTTCTAGAAATTGATTCTGAAGTCCTCTTAATTACAAATGACTTTTGTATGAGTAGAACACCTAAAAGAGATAAGTGAAATCTTACTACAAAATATACCTAGATCTCGTTAAGGCACGCTATTAATGTCAAATGCATTGTACAGTTAATCATTTCAGATATTTCTTGTTATTCGTTTAACTGTTCCAGTTGTTGTACTTTTCTCAAATGGAAAGTGGTTATTCGACTTTTTTTTTCTCATCGCCAAGAAAAGACAACGGAATTTCAAAGTTATCATACAGCGAGCCGCTATTAAAAGATTTGACTAACTCTTAAGACTGTATTCCCATATTTCCATTGTATTTACCGAGAAATGTGCAATAAAGCCATTTCAACAAACTTTTATCTCGATTAAGATCAATTACATAAAATAAGAAGTTTCATTAACAATAATTTGTTGAAGATTGTGTGGAGAGATTAATATGAATGTAACTCTTATGATTTATAGTACTTTTTAAACCTTTGAGCTTAATACCGGAGCTGTTGACGGTAAGATTTATAATTTATAAAGAAATGTTATAAATATAGATAAATACTTTCTGTAAATACTTTGCATATGTTGAAACAGTAAACAATGGCATAAGAATTAGTTTCAATTATTAGATAGGAAATGAAAATCTTTGTCATGAGGTCATTAGCGCGTTTCGTGTTCAGGTAATGTAATTAGCAGAACTAGGAAGTTCATACCGCCCGCCGTTCCCTATGCAGGCTGCGAGCGACCTTCTCCCGGCATCCAAAGAAGTCGACGGAGGGGCATTGCCGACAGAACAATAATGTCCTATGGGACATTCTTATATGCACACCTATTTTAGAGCAATGTGTATAACATATAAGTTCTTATATAGTACATACGGGCTTGTCTCTGACTGATTACATTATTTAAATAGGCACCTTGTGGCAACACCCAAGCAATTATAATGCGGGTTGTAATATTCCCGTATCGAATGTAAAATAATATCCAAATAATAAAATTAATTTCTTAAATATCTGAAAACTCCTGCTAGACAAAATACCAAAGCAGGAAATTTATTTCATATTTACTCAACTGTGGCCATATTACTAAAAACAATAATGTACCTCTGAAGCCATTTAAATGAACAACTCATTCTACGTCCCGTCAAACAAGGTTTATACTGCGAAAATGTTCCTTCGACCTCACATGATGTGATCGGGGCATATTTGAAATATTTTATCAGTTCCGTATCAGCATCATAGCCTTTGTTGGGATCTAAATGTGCATCTCGTATGCGGTAAATCGCACTGAACCCTGCATTCTTTTCAATTACGTTTTACGTTTTCATCTTTATTTCAGTTAGAATGCTCGAGTTTGGTTAAATCCGTTTTGACAGTTCCTCCTGCCGCTCAGAGTCAGTCAGCTCCATACCTCTGGGCTGTAACAGTGTGATAGTTGGGGGTAACTCTTTGAACAAATGTGCAATCAATAATATATTTCTATGAAACTGTTCGTTACTAGACGTTTGGCAGTTTGTGTGCTAGAAGTGCCATCGGTTTCTGCATTAGCTAATAGCGAAAATATTTTGTCATAATGTTGGCATAATAGATTACAGCTTCTAGCCAAGTTACCCATCTGGTGACAACTGGTCGTGGTGATAGCGATATGTCTACTGCTAGCTAACTCACTGAGCTTTGCAAACCTGTAAAATGCTTTCAAAAATATCTTTTTCATGTGAGCTACAAAGCTGCCTACACCTCATAACTACATTTGATTGATTCGGTCACTCGGTGAAAAGCATGTGCTAAATATGTAATATGTATTAGTTTAGGATACAAGTTACAGCAGTGAGTTGTATTTTTTAATGAACCTTGCCCTTGCTAGTAGCGTTGTGTGGTATAGCCATGCCTGGCCGCTCTTACACTGTTCAAGGAAATCTGTATGAACGTCCTAGTCCTGGCAATTAGTGTAAGGGCGTGCAGAGAAGCCAAGTAACTCAATGTACTTAGAATTGATTAATATTAATGAATCAGTCTGTTGCTAACCAAATAGATAAAATCTAGAAATCGAAGTGGGAAAAGTTCATATTGACAGTGACGTTTCAGATACGAATTTCCAGTTTAAGAATTGGCCTTATTTTTAAGAAAGTTACTGGGTAGTGATGCTTCGTAGTTGGGACTTAGGTTTGTAAAAGAGGGCATATTTATAAACTTCGCGTCTTCCCCATCGAATTTCATGGTCTTACAGGAGTATTTACTATGATCGAATGTCAGCGGCATCAGCGCTTGTAGTCTGCGCTCTAGCCGTATAATTTTGTGATCCACGTGAAGGCACCGTGTGCTTAGCATTTCTGCGACTTAAGTTTTATTATTTTTACCAAAACAGTTATTTTAAGATATTAAGTCTGGACATGTGACAAATTTGCAGATATAATTAAATGGTGCAATTTCGAATAATAAATCAGAAACCTTTTAATTCTTCACTTCGATTCAGCTGCTCACTTCAAAGACATCATTATTACCCTCCATTAAATGTATCGTCAACGTAACTGGTGTTGCTTATGCACATGCATAGGTATCTTGAGGAAAAGATCTCATAGTTAACACTGGAGCAACTGGAAACGTAATTGTTTTAATTACGTCCTCCAACACTTATCGGACGATGAATGAAATGGGCGAAGTGTTGCTGAAATAAGGCGGTCTTCGGTGACAAGTTGCAGTAGGCGTCAATGGTGACGCACATTTATCGTCATCAAAGTAATGCTACCCTAACACTACTATTATTATCCTCCTGTTTGCCTCAAGAGCTCATGAATAAACTTTGTTAGGTAAACAGCTGAATATTTTATCTGTTTTTCTGATATAAGACTATTTACTCAAAAACAATTCATTAGAAATACAGGACATAAAATGCACAGACAAATTAAATGCATAAATATTAATACGAATATAATATTTGAAATTTGGCAATCGATACAAAAAATGCTGTGCCCTATACACCATGATTTTCTTTATGTATTTCGCTACTCTTAATATTTAGGTAGCAACTTTGTCAAGGTTTCTTTCGGATTTGTTCCGTCTTACCTTGTTACTTTTTATGGGATTTGATTTTAAGCAAATTTGGAGCTAACTGCATCGTCTCTTATATAATAAATCTGCTACTTTTTTAAGTTTCACGATTATAGTTCAACAATGTTAGCTGTATTTTCATCGGCTTTCGTTACACTATTTGTCTCTGTAATTAATACGTTGTCTGATGAAAATAAAATTTGGACAGTGCTATTCTCTTTAATGAGTAAACGAAAGTAAACTTATAATCGAATATACAGTTGATATTATAGACATGATTATTATTATTATTATTATTATTATTATTATTATTATTATTATTATTATTATTATTATTATTATTATTATTATTATTATTATTATTATTATTATTATTATTATTATTATTATTATTATTATTATTATTATTATTATTATTATTATTATTATTATTATTATTATTATTATTATTATTATTATTATTATTATTATTATTATTATTATTATTATTATTATTATTATTATTATTATTATTATTATTATTATTATTATTATTATTATTATTATTATTATTATTATTATTATTATTATTATTATTATTATTATTATTATTATTATTATTATTATTATTATTATTATTATTATTATTATTATTATTATTATTATTATTATTATTATTATTATTATTATTATTATTATTATTATTATTATTATTATTATTATTATTATTATTATTATTATTATTATTATTATTATTATTATTATTATTATTATTATTATTATTATTATTATTATTATTATTATTATTATTATTATTATTATTATTATTATTATTATTATTATTATTATTATTATTATTATTATTATTATTATTATTATTATTATTATTATTATTATTATTATTATTATTATTATTATTATTATTATTATTATTATTATTATTATTATTATTATTATTATTATTATTATTATTATTATTATTATTATTATTATTATTATTATTATTATTATTATTATTATAGCGTGCATAAATTTTTAACATAACTGCTTAGGGAAGATTCGAGAAACCATTTCAGGGATTTATGGGATGTAAATGTTAAACGCTGTTCCGATTGCCCTAGCTTATCGCGGTATTTGATCACTGAAACTTCGTTAATATGTTCAGATTATCCCCCTTCCCATAGCCTAAGACAAATGACCCTAGTTGCGTCGTATCCGTTTTTCCATCGATTTTGGTCATGAAACATCTCTATGGGATAAAGCAGGAATTAAACCTTCCGCTTGGCTCCGAGACTCGGGAAAGCATGAAAAATCCCTGGGCGGACGTTTTCCTCAGGGGATTCTTGCCGGTGATTCCTATATGTTATTGTTTTATGTGGGACGGGACTTCGATCCCGCCTTAACCACGATACTCGTGGTAATGATTTTTTTTTTTTTTTTTTTTTTTTTTTTTTTGCAATTTACGTCCTCCAACGTTAAGTCATATCGAACGGTGAATGAAATTGATGAAATGATGCTCAAATGAGTCCGGGGTCCATGGAGCTAAGAGTTACCCGGTATTCGCCTAGCAGGATAAGGGAAAACACCGGAAAAACCTTATCCAGGTAACGCACCCTGACCGAGATTCGAACTAGGGACCTCTTGAACGTGAGGCAGACATGCTACCATCTACGCTACCGAGGCGGGCTCGTGGTAATGAAGTCTAGCTAATACTTTGAGATAAAATTTCGATACTTTTATTAAATTTTTAAGTTTTGGTTATTAGAAGTGGTTGCGTTTATATAACCTCTATTGAAAAAAAAAACAATATATGAGTTCCCCATCGCTGTAAGAATATAATGTCACTACATCTGAGAAGGATGAAGAAAAATAAAACACAAAAAGATTACCACTATGGGCATTGCATTGGATTGTTCGGAGGAGATTCGGCACCTCAAGCAGACTGGTCTTTTGTACCTATGGCCCAAGTGAAGCATCCCCGGGAGGAAGGATGACATCAGAGAAGACAGAGGGAGGCCAACCCCAAGGAATCGCTACAATACAGAGGTCGGGGTCCTACACTTTACTAGATAGAAGCTTCCCGGCGGTCCAGGACAATCGTCATCCCACCCACCGTGGCCCCGAAATAGTCACGAGGCCGGTTCGGAGCCCGGAGGCCCTCTTCCAGCGCAAGGACTCCAGGCAGGCTTGCACAACCGGCATCCCGCCAGTCGCGTTCTTGAATCGGCCCACTAGGCCGGCTCGGAGACCAGAGGAGGAAGTGTTCACTCAGAGCACAACATTTTGCCATGAACCGCAGACACTTTTACCCTTAAAGAAACCACTAGATAGGAGATGATGTAAAATGATAGTGGAGGCGAAATGGAGGGACAGGAAATTCGGGGGGTATAATTGGCTTACATAGGATTCCCTTAGCGACCCGGGAAACCCTCCGAAAAACCCATGGGTCAGATAGGTTCTCCACGGGAATCAAACCTGGACCTCCCGAATGTGGGCCACAGACGAAACCGCCTGAGCCATCCCGCTTGGCTTAAGAACATAATTCGGATAATAAGTGAGTATCGAGTATCAATAGTTAAAAATCAGTATCGGAATCGGGTATCAAGAGACGGTGGTGTCGTAATATCACGTTTTAGTAATATGAGTTTTAAACACGCACCAGACCAACCAAACCAAGTTTGATATGTCATTTATCAATGAACCTCCGTTTACAGGTTGGTCAAAATGACCCTCATGTATATGTGTGGCATCGCCAAGGAATGTAACAGAATAAGATAGAATTCCTTATTACTATGAGGCTGCTATATTGAGAATTTATTGCCTAAGCAGGGCCAGCCCGCTGAAATACTTGCCCCTCTGCATATCCCACTTCCCAACTTTATGAATAACCCCGACTTAGGAAACATCTGAAACCTCTCTTAAATATAG
Source organism: Mantis religiosa (assembly GCA_030765055.1). Classification (NCBI taxonomy): domain Eukaryota; kingdom Metazoa; phylum Arthropoda; class Insecta; order Mantodea; family Mantidae; genus Mantis; species Mantis religiosa. Next base: position 330,215,837 of record CM060950.1, read on the forward strand.
ACAAGCATTATCAAATTAGCGCTTGTCTGGTGGTGTAAGGATGCATTCTATAACTCATTTATTCGTATGTATTTATTCACATCAGAATTACAGTATTTATACATGTTTCTGTTCCTACTTTTCCTCTTCACTCATAGCTGCCATTATACCCCTGTTCCTCATTTATCTCCTCCTCCTCCTCCTGCTCCTCCTCCTCCTCTTCCTCTCTCTCCTCCAGCCCTTTGGCTGTCGTCCCGTTTCTTATTTCCTGCATCTACGTGTTTCCGGGTCCATCCCTGGCTCTTCTACCTGATGGTTAGATAGATATCATTCCCGAATGTCTGAGGGATGTTTCCTTGGGATTTAGTTCTTTATACTTTACATATCCTGTCACTGAAATCTTAACTTTTATTTCTTTCTTAGTAACAGTGCTCCTAATTTTCTCTCATTGCGAGTGTCTTGCTAACCTTTTTAAACAACTCATTTCCATACATAATAGCTCCAATGTTAATCTTAGTGATGTGATGTCCCTCACACTTTAACGTCCCCTGATCCACCCAATCACCGCTTTAGCACCCTTCTCCGCTACGTTTCTTGCACATAATCAAGATGACATTCTTTGATTATAACCGTATATTCCAGGGATGACGCTTCATCAGTAGGGTCCTATTTCTGTTATATAGGTTATGACATAATGTGGATTTTCGTCCTCTCTTCAAATGGCCCTGTCATTTTGCCTCGTAACTCTGCAGAGCAGCATAGTGCTGCAGGGATTTGCTTTCAAGTGAATATTCTTAATGAAAGTTTTTTTTTTTTTTTTTTCAGAGTTTAAAGCTGGGCGTACAGATACAGTACAAGTTTGTGGTGCAAGTTCTGTATGTCATAAAACGTATAAATTGTCTCTGCTTGTTTTAACTATCGGTCTGCTACATCCAAGAGACCGAGTGAAATGGTTTCGCAGTAATTTAGTGTGAGGTTCGCATTCGGGAGATCCTAAGTTCAATTCCTTTTGGATCGACCAGTCTGGCGTTGGGTTTTTACGTGGTTTGCCGTCGTTGGCAGACAAATGATGCGGCTGAATATATAATGCAGCAATTTTTTAACCAGCCCCCATATCCTGTAATTTATTTTCCTTAATTTCAGCGTCGAAGGGTCAGACCAATGAAGGCGTGTGGCGTTAATGTTTAATTTGTGAAATTCTCTACCCTCGTGTTTGGTAGTGATGAACAGTCAAAGAGAACTCTTCGTGAGGTGGTTCTGCCAGTTTTAGGATGTAATACACATTTTCAGGTGTTCCGGATAGCGCTGAGTTCAAAACTTCCATTATCAGATCGCCTTCTTTGTCTTTTGCTTCAGCCCTTCCTCTTGGAGATTTTCAAAAGCATGATCAGCGACTATGAGCTTAAGAACCAAACTCCTCCTCCGTTTGCTGATATCCAGCCGCCTAGGCCAGACAGAATGAAGGGTCAAATAAGGAATTATTCCTTTATTCCTCTGGAAGACGACAGTGAATGAACAGAAAAAACTCATAGTAATGTATAATCTACTTTAGTATTCGCCTGCTAATCTGCAAAAGCCACGAAGAAAAACCGGGACATTCGAAACAGACTCTGATCACTTCTACGGTAATATCTGGCTCGATATAGGTATGCTAAGAATATATTACTTTCCTCATATCTTTTCACTGAGTTAAATGTTTAATAAACGGCCTTACATAAGCTGGCGGCAGCCCCGTATTTTAAAGGGCGAATCTGCATCGCAATCGTCATCAGCTTTCTCATCTAGGTAGCAAAATGTGTTGATATATCCTCCGTTTCGGAAGTCACATGGTTTAAATTAATATTTGCGACACGAAGTTTACAGTAAGTGCATAACAAGGCGATATATTGGTTTCTTTGATAATATTCTTGCTTTTAGCTGCATCTACCTAATTAAAATTCAGACCAGAAAGAAACATTTTGTTATTCCAATGCATGTCCATATTTTTCAGATTTCAGTCAATATCTAAGTTTATTAACAGTTGGGTGCATAGATGGTTCGACTGCAATTCCTTTACAGAGGTCTTAAGAGAATACATTAAGTGAAATGATGTTTAATAAGGACTTACACCAGAAGATATGCTGCTTGTAAAGGATAAATCTCTTATGATATTTATTGTGTGCAGTATAAACTATAAGTTGCAATTGTTATTTTTTTTTTGAATTTTCATTTTAATTGCTCAGCACAGTTGGTGCTATACAAATTGTGGAGCTATATACATAATAAAATTAAAGTATACAGGAAAATAGGATACTAATATTAGAGTCCTCTGGTCTGATTAGTGTGAGTATAAATTAAATAACTTCTTCATTACGGAATAAAAAAACATTATGGAAATAAAATGTCCTGTGGCAAGCGTGCCTTCAGTCTTGGTGGAGCATCAAGGTGACCTCCCAGTTGGAAGAATAAAGCACCTGATACATAAGGAAGGTGAGCAAAGAATCTGCTTGTCGTTGTAGAGATGTACTCATTAATGTTGACTATGTCCAATTCTCTATGCAGCTGTGCATTCCGGATGTACCACGGGGCGTTCACAGACAATCGTAATATCCTGTTTTGAAACACCTGGAGTTTATGAATATGAGTAGATGAAGTGAATCCCCATACAGGACTGGCATATAGAAGAAGAGGTCGTAGAATACTCTTGTATAGTAGCAACGTACATTCGACTGGTAAGGAGGATTTGCTGTTGAGAATGAGATACAACTTGTGAAGACGAGCATAGGCTTGGTTTAGATTGCTTTTGATATGTGTACTCCATCTCAGCCGACGACCAAGATGGACGCCAAGATATTTTACTGCACTATCAGAAGTTAACCAGATGACTTCAGTGTTATAGAGTCGTATATTTGCCGGAGCAGCAGGCCTGCGCAAGGTGAAAAGCTTAAGAAGACATTTTTTTGGATTATGTGCGATACGCCAGCGACATAACCAGTGCAGGAAAATGTCCAGGGAAGATTGTAGGGTTGCAACGGCAGTTTCAATAGAGAAGTGCGAGGTAAAGATTACTTTATCGTCAGCAAACAGTGCGGTACTTGTTGCAGTAAGTTCAGGCATGTCAGCAGTATATAGACTGTAAAAGAGAGGCGCAAGGACGCAACCCTGGGGCACGCCCGCTAAAATAGTACGGGGTGAGGAATGTGTTGAACCAAGACGCACAGAAAATTGGCGTTCCTAAAGAGAGCTAGTAATGAAGCTAAGTAGAGCGGAAGACCTAGGTCATGTAGTTTATAAAGGAGGCCGTCGTGCCACACTCTATCAAATGCCTGAGTGAAATCTAGGAATGCTGCCATAGTATGCTCTTTGGCGTCAAAGCTACGGGTAATATGTTCAGTAAGTCTCAGGAGCTGCTGAGATGATGCTGCCTAAATCCAAACTGTTGGGGAGGTATAACTGAGGTTTCAGAAACAAATCGAAGAAGTCATTTTTAAATGAGTTTTCCAGAAGTTTGGACAGAGTTGGTAAAATAATAATTGGTAAATTGCTCTGTAAGGAACTGGGATGTTTGTTAAGCTTTTGCAATGCAATGATCTCAGCAAATTTCCAGGCTTTGGGAAAATATACAATGCGAAAAATTGCATTGTATAAGGAGGCCAGAAAGGCGATGGTCTTCTTTGTGAAGTTTTTCAATACAACTGATGGATTAAGATCGTTTAAAGGGGCCTTCTTGTTGGGCAGAAATTTAATAATAGATCATACCTCGCTAGATGAAACCCACCTATTGGGCAACGGAGCCGTAGGCCGGGACGTACTCAGCGCTCCTGAACATGTGCAGTGAAGGCAGGATCAGATGCCGGATTAGGTGTGAACGTAGATTCAAAGTAGGCAGCTAATGTTTCGCATTTTTCCAAGGTGGTGTTGCTGATTAGGTTGTTGACTCGAAGCGGCGGCATTTGAAGCGGTTCCTGGAGTATCTGTGAAAATGTTAGATAGTGCTCAGTAGTTAAAATATTTTAGGTCAAGGAAGCTATGAATCCTTGTTCTTTTCCGTTTTTTTATAAAAGTGTTATTAGTTAATGTAATTTAGCCGTTACAAAACAAATTTTCTCATGTCAGTGATATATTAACATTCCTGATTTTTTAATATGCTACTTAAGGGATTCATTGTGAAGTTCTATAGGATTGCGAAAAATTCAGGGTTTACAACAGAAGATTAACCAATGGAATTATGAGTTACTTTTGCTAAATAACATACTCTGTATATGTGTTTAATTGAATCATAGCTATTTGTTGTGCCACTTCCTGGAGACTAACTGAAAATTGACTAGCACACACATTTCACACTAACACGCCGAACTCCTTAATTTAACTGTCGTTGCATAGTCGAGAATTTCAACGTCTGTCCCACAGATGCGTAGCGTACTTACGTGCAATGTGTAAGGAAATTGTACTCTTTAATGTACGACTACTAATGCTAAATAATAATAATAATAATAATAATAATAATAATAATAATAATAATAATAATAATAATAATAATAATAATAATAATAATAATAATAATAATAATAATAATAATAATAATAATAATAATAATAATAATAATAATAATAATAATAATAATAATAATAATAATAATAATAATAATAATAATAATAATAATAATAATAATAATAATAATAATAATAATAATAATAATAATAATAATAATAATAATAATAATAATAATAATAATAATAATAATAATAATAATAATAATAATAATAATAATAATAATAATAATAATAATAATAATAATAATAATAATAATAATAATAATAATAATAATAATAATAATAATAATAATAATAATAATAATAATAATAATAATAATAATAATAATAATAATAAATTACGGTATTATTTAATAATAGTTCTTAGGTAGTATAGTTCGATAGAATTTATTCTACCATATTGTTCTTCCTTATAGCCTATGCTCGTTGTGTTTTATAAGTTTTAAATTTGTTTTATAAAATTTCCGCTGATTTCTCTTACTTATATTACTGTTGGTGTTTTCAGTTATTTATCTATTTGGTATTTATGGATTTATTTGGGTGCAGCTTACTCAAGAACAAAAATATCTATTTTCACCGGTCATATTCTTTTCTTAATTCGCACTTGACAAAATGAATTTCTCTTATCATACCAACAGAGCAAACTGTAAAAGTAAATGAGTCCATAACATTATCCATTTAAAAGGCCTATAAAAGCCCGGACATAAAATGTGTTGTACGTAATTCTGCTCATTGACCCGCGAAACGACTGCCATGGTATGTGACGATACCCAAAGTGAAACATTATGAATGCGGACATCAACATTGAAGTGGCGTAAGCTATATCGATGTGTTTTGCATTCAAATGCGTGACGCGTGCATAAAACGGAGGAAATGAAAATGCTTTTGCGATTGGTTATTTTTACGCCAATATGCAGTTTGTGCCGGTACATAAGCTCAGGCTCCGGTGCTCTGAGAAAGCCAGGCATTGAGGTTATTCTAGTGTAATGTCACGTAGTCATTAAACCTCGAAATGGCATCCAGGTCGTAATGTCAGACTATAACACATTGCGAGTACATGGTTGTTTTAATCTACCAGACGGTGGATAGTACATGCATGTCAACAAAAAAGGATCGCCTCGTGGGAAATGGAAAGGTTATAACTAGCAACAAGTTGATAAAACTTATGCACCAATTGGTAATTACAATTGGGTTGATGACATACGACATTATCACTTTCTCTATCGGCTTACTTCTGGTAGGTAGAATAATAGTTCTATTCTTTGAATTACCCCAAAAAAATCATTGAAATGCTGTGATAAGGGAGTGAGAGGGTGCGGCGGTTGACCATGTAACTCATCCACGAAAGTTTACACAATTTCGCATTTCAGATCAGCATATTCCAAAGATGCTACGCGTGTAATTTATGCAATTCCCCATTGGGTGATAAAATTTTTCATGTGACAAATGTAACATACATAATTAATTTTCTGAAAATTTGTTGTGAAGCTCCTTTTCCGCGATTAATTTTGTATCCTGTATTTAATATTGTATTGTATTGTCATTGTATAACCATAAGAGATAAATATGAAGGATGACTACAGAACGGAAGTAATATAAAAGATGTGTCAAATAACTAAAGTGTTAGTTTTAGCCATTTTGTCAATACTTGAGACTGTACGATTATTATTTCTCAAGTATAAATACGTCATCTGACGAAAACTGGTGGAAAGTTTCCGATTCTCCTTTTTCATTTTCATTAAGTACAATTCGTTTAAGACGGATATATTACTCATTAATTTGAAAAAAATTCTCTGAAGAGGGTTTTTAATCAGTGCTATAAGAAATACGTGCAAAGCTTTCGTTCTTTTCTGGCATAAAAAGCCAGATAAAAAGGGGCGTACAATAGGAGTAGCTTCTATCATTATTATTATATTTATTGGTATTCTATTCATTTATAATTTTCACATACATGAAATGTGTTGACATGTACTTATTCGCCAATTTATATGTGTAACAGCAGTTCTAATTGAATGTCACAATGATTTTATTCCGTAGATTTCTACTATTCTTCTTCAGCTTCCCAAGTTTTACCACTCTCATGGTGTTAGCGTGTAGGGAATCTGGATCTCTGGATCAGATAGATAACCCAGGTTGGGTAAACAGCCCGATGCCTGGTATGAGAGTGGGAGAAGTAGATAACAGAGTGAGGGCAAAATGAATGAAAGGAAAGATCATAATGGAGCAATTGGTGGAATGATGGCTGGGAAACCGGAAATTCCGGAGAAAACCTACCCTTGTGCTGTGTTGTCCACAACAAATCTCACATACGGTCGCCTGGGATCGAACCCGGACCGCCTTAGTGAGAGTAAAGTGGTCTAATTGCTCGGCCATGGCGTAGCCTTAAATTTGTACCCACACATTTGAGCGTCATAAACTTCCTGTAACCGTCTGTTCCATGAAAAGTAATGTTAGCTTAGAGGAAAACGTGAAACACGAGATGCTACACATGTTCATTTACTTCTTAAGTATTTCCTAAAGCGGAGCAAATCTAGAGTGGATGTCACGCAGCTGTCTCAAAATTTACATTTTATTTATTTATTTATTTATTTATTTATTTATTTATTTATTTATTTATTTATTTATTTATTTATTTATTTATTTATTTATTCATTTATTTATTTATTTATTTATTTATTTATTCATTTATTTATTTATTTATTTATTTATTTATTTATTTATTTATTTATTTATTTATTTATTTATTTATTTATTTATTTATTTATTTATTTATTTATTTATTTATTTATTTATTTATTTATTTATTTATTTATTTATTTATTTATTTATTTATTTATTTATTTATTTATTTATTTATTTATTTATTTATTTATTTATTTATTTATTTATTTATTTATTTATTTATTTATTTATTTTATTATTTATTTATTTATTTATTTATTTATTTATTTATTTATTTATTTATTTATTTATTTATTTATTTATTTATTTATTTATTTATTTATTTATTTATTTATTTATTTATTTATTTATTTATTTATTTATTTATTTATTTATTTATTTATTTATTTATTTATTTATTTATTTATTTATTTATTTATTTATTTATTTATTTATTTATTTATTTATTTATTTATTTATTTATTTATTTATTTATTTATTTATTTATTTATTTATTTATTTATTTATTTATTTATTTATTTATTTATTTATTTATTTATTTATTTATTTATTTATTTATTTATTTATTTATTTATTTATTTATTTATTTATTTATTTATTTATTTATTTATTTATTTATTTATTTATTTATTTATTTATTTATTTATTTATTTATTTATTTATTTATTTATTTATTTATTTATTTATTTATTTATTTATTTATTTATTTATTTATTTATTTATTTATTTATTTATTTATTTATTTATTATTTGTAGTAAACATATTTCCGATTCGCTCAGATAAAAGATCAAACCAGTAAGAACTCTAAAAACATTCTTCCTAGGCTTCTCAGAATTCCTGGATATTTTGTGCCATTGGCAATACAACATTTTGTAATTCACAAAATATTTAATTAAATTTTTCAAAACACCTGTGTTCGTGCGTTTGATTATTTCGTATTTTTTTTGCTTTATACGATTCTTCGTTCCGGAAAACTGATTCCGAATTATCACGTTGCTAGGTATTTCAACATACTCGTTATATTTCCTTACGTATATTTGTTTGTCAGAAGATAAGAAAACTCAACAGAAATCATTAGAGCACCTATTGCTATGTAAGGGTCCTGGATTCGATTCCTCGCAAGGTGGTGGTAAACGTTTCCTAGACAATATTATTCCCTATAATATCCGAAGTCTGGAAATATGAATTTATGTGCAATTTAACGTATAAACCCCACAGGAAAGCAAAGGTATACATGCTAATAGGCAGCATGTGTTCCAAACGTTAAATGCTGCCGATAGAGCTAAAACCGAGGCACAAATGAACCAAAAGCTGCTCGGTAAACTCTCGTAAAATCAGACTGTAAAAGTGTAATTATGTATGTTTTGTAATTCCAGTATTCTGTCTTTGCCAGGCATAGGACACTATGCCAACGAATAGTGTTACTTTTGATACCCTGGTCGTACATATTTATATCGAAAAGACAATACTCTAGACCTGGAATGATTTTCATGGAAGCATATAGTTGCTGTTATTCGTTTTTCGAAAAACTTAATGAATAAGACTATCGTAATTAATGCTTGTGTCCGTAAGAATTTTCCGATTATTAAGTCAACAAGAAATTGTATTATCAGGAGCGTACAATATAATGGTTTTGAAATATTTTTATTTCAAAATAAAACTACCATAAAATGTTATAGGTAGTTTAGTGCGATATGATCTGATATAATGACATTTCATCGAGTGTAACAGGTGGCATAGAACAATTAAAATTAGTTTTAAAGCCAGAATCTTTAAAAAGGTTTGAAACCCAAGTTAATAAAATGAAAGTTTCAGCAAACTGGCTTCATTTAGTACTATAGAAAACAGTGATGTCGCTAGAGAATTCCTTTAAAGATCATTAAAGTAAGATTTCAATGAACAAAAATTTAAATATTTGATATCTTACATTCGCATAACCTTTTTGTAAACGTTTCAACCTATTCGCACTAAACCTCATTGTTCTATCTACTTTATATTACTTTAAATATGCATTTGCAGAAAGTGTTATATTACTTATCAAATTTTCTTGCATGACCACGAGAAATAAACAAAGAGCGGTTTAACATTTGAGAGAAATATAATTCAAATATCAGTAAAATAATAAAAACAATTTGGAAATAAAAAACTCCACTACTCTACAAAAATTATTTGATGCATTAAGATTTACATCTGTTTCAATAAGATTCTGTCCATTTCTTATCGAATACCAATTCTGTAAAGTCATTCCGAATGAAGAGCCCTCTGAGGCTACTTCCAGAAAATTCAAGATATCGAATTAATTTGTAATGAAAACGTGTTTGAATAAAATTCGTTAGAGACATCTTTTACAAAATCAGAATTTTCAAGCATTTTTCTAAAGTAGGAGGTAGTTTAAAGTTTGGGTTATGATTTATAAACCTTCGTGTCTTATCTTTGAAATATATTGCACATAAATACCAAGTATGACATACATCGGACTTTTCGTTTTTGAGTTATGTTGTTTACACACACACACACACACACACACACACACACACACACACACACACACACACACACACAAACACACACATACACACACACACACAGGTACCGAAACCCTTTTTCTGAAAATTTTCTAGCACACGTTTCTGTTAAAACCTCAGCATTCAATTATTGGTTAGAATTTTTTTTTAATTTACGTACTCCAACGTTAAGTCATATCGGACGTTGGATGAAATGGGTGAAATGATGCTCAAATGAGTCCGGGGTCCACAGAGTTGACATTCTTTTCTTCGCTTCCTAACAGGAAGCGGGGTTAGGTGAGAGATATTGGAGAACGTGTTAGCAGATCCCGCAAAATGTTGTTCATTTATTAATCAGCATGTATCAGACTCTATTGCGTTCGTGTAAGGCCAGGATGGCAGGCATGGCATTACGCCCTGGAAGCCAAACTGGGAAGTCGTGTGTTATCTTCGTATGACTGGTTGAGTCTTGAGAAATGGCGGTAAAGGTTCCATTGAAGAATCACTATGCTCTTGATGTTTCTAAGTACGCAGTGGTGTGTGAATCGTTGTGTCTTTAAGTTGAGCAGAGATTTGAGGAAGGAGGTTGTTTGCAGTGTAGAGATCAGATAGTCGAACTATAGTCTAGAGTGCAGTAGGTATGTCTTCCGTGGTTGATTGGTGAATCTGGATGATTTTGTTCTCAAGGTGTGTGTACTTCTCCATTTGGGTCAGTTTCCTGGGGATGGGGGCGAAAATTTCATAGTGGCGTGTGTGTTGAATGAGCTGTTCTAGTCGGTCCAGGCGATGTGTAAGAGATGAAGGGCCGATGGTGTGCAGTTCGGCGTCTCTGTTTAGTTGGTCGAGTAGGATGCGGTGATTGCTGGCAGCTGACGTTGTGGAACCGTCTTCCAGAGATGTGATTCTGGCTGTTATGTTTCGGACCTCGGTGTGGATGGCTTGCAGTTCGTCCCTGGTGTCTGTGGTGGCCGTGGTGATTGTCGCTTCTATGTTGGAGAGGCAGGTGATGATGTTCTGAGTTTCCTCCTGGAGAGCATTCATGGTGACCCTCAGATCTTCTCCAGGGGCGGTGGTTGTTGCGGCAGGTGTAGGTAGGCGATGAATTGCGGCTGGAGGGGGCGTTCCGGTAGTCCGACGGTGGTCGTCACGAGGGTACAGTGGGCACTGCGCCTGGCACGTGAAGTGACCATGGCCATTGCAGGAAGTGCAGTACCGGCGATGACGGTGCAGATCGTGTTGGTTACACTACCCGGTAAATGTTGGTGCTCCGCAGTAGTGACATCTTGGTTGGGTAGTGCAGTTCTCGGCGGATTACCCGTAATAGCAGCATCGCCGACACGGTAGATGGCGTACCGCTCTGCAGGCCTCGACTCGGAGGCACCACCCTAACAAAGGCATACCCGTTTACCAAGGTTGCTTCATAGTCTCCAGCGTCGGTGAGCTCAAGCCGGACAAGTTGCGAAGCTCCGTGGTGCGTGCGAATACGGGAAGCTCTCAGGGCAGAGGGCCACCAAAGTTAAGCGGCGTTAAGGATGAACCAGGTGAGAAGATTACTGGGTGCTCCTCGGATGACTGCGCTGAAGGGATTTGACAGGCCCTGTGGTATTGTTAGGTTGGGTGCATTCTGTGTAAGCCTTGCTGCCCCGGCGACTGCAGGAGACCTAGGCGTATGTTCTGGCGCTGCGGAGGAGGCGGCCTTAACGTAGGTTGACTGGGGGTGGCTGTGGAGAGCCAGGTGTCCGTGCTGCGTCTGATTCTGCGTGCGTAGTTGGCCTCTGTGTGGAGGCACTAGCCCTAAATCTCCCGACAGGCTCTGCGAGCGGCTCCCTCTCGTCTGCTGATGATGGCAGAGAGGCGGGAGATTGTGCCCGAGAGCTGGTAGGAGAGGGCTGCGCTGGCGGTTGTGCTGCTGGACAGCTTGTTTGCTTCTTCGCGGCGTTCTTCTTCCCCATGGTCGGGGATCTGTGCTAGTCCTGGGCTGCCTTCTTCGGTGTAGTGGAGATGTTGTCCCCCGCCGGTGTGGCCCCTGAGAGCTGAGAGCTACCTTACATTCGTCTTGCAGGATAAGGGAAAACCCCGGAGAAAATCTTATCCAGGTAACTCACCCTGACCTAGATTCGAACTCGGGACCTCCTGCACGTGAGGCAGACACGCTACCAACTACGCTACCAAGGCGGGCTTGGTTAAAATGCAATACTCCTTTATGTAGATGGTAGAGAAAGTGAGAGTGGTTTCACAACATTATTGGAGTTTTTTCCACCAGGTTTGGGAGAAAATATGTCGCATTTCAATATATGTTTATATATTTAAGATTATATTAATGCTGTCAGAAACATTCGTCTGCATGAAACTTTTTATATATAACTTGCTAAAATAGCTGTGTTGATTTGATAGCTTTAGAAAGTAGAAGATTCAACATCGGCTTAAAATGCTGTTTGGGTTTTGAACAGTGAATTCATACAATTTTAACACTCGTCTCTGATATTTTACCTAACTCATTCGTGTACCGACATGACCCCTTCTGTTTGCACAAACATCGATTTAAAAGCAGCAGTTCGAAGCTCCACAAACTATAAAACGGCCGAAATAGATTTGAAATTCATATACATGTTTTAGCTGATGAGTTTGCATAGCAATGTATTCGACGAAATTGATTTCACTGTGTTTAGTTTTGTTCAATTTGGTATTAATAAAACAATAATTAAATAAATACCGAACAATGCTGAGGTTGATGATTGGTTACATAGAGTATAATATAATTCAGAATAATTTAATAATGTGCATGAGTATTATAACTGGATATAAGAATTCAAATGCAGACTCAACATAAAATGTATGTATTCGGCTTGAAATTATATTATATTATATTATATTATATTATATTATATTATATTATATTATATTATATTATATTACATTACATTACATTACATTACATTACATTACATTACATTACATTACATTACATTACATTACATTACATTACATTACATTACATTACATTACATTACATTACATTACATTACATTACATTACATTACATTACATTACATTACATTACATTATATTATATTATATTATATTATATTATATTATATTATATTATATTATATTATATTATATTATATTATATTATATTATATTATATTATATTATATTATATTATATTATATTATATTATATTATATTATATTATATTATATTATATTAAAGAACATACGCCTAGAAGCATCAGAACGCAGAGTTAATAGGACATTCACTTGCTCTGAAGTCTGTAATGCTGGTACATTTACTTTCTGTACCACATATAGCACAGGGAGTAGTGGAAATATTGTATTCCGTCCAAAAACTGATAACCAGATTTCAGCGGAAATAAGTGCTTTGAGACTAGCTGAATTGAAAAAAGGCATTTTTAGAAAAAAGGCCTGTGTGTCTGTGCATCTATCCGACTGTTAACACAATTGAACTCAAGAGTGACTCTAGAGCTATTATTTAGGTTCAGAATGTCCCAAGAATGCAACACAAAGATTTCTAAGAAAATTCCTCCTTGAACTACTTTGATATGGAAAAGTATTTCAAAGTTTGAATTTACCAAAAAAGGCTCGAAATGTTTGGTTAATATATTATTTTCACGGGAAATGAAACTTATAACTTGAATTTTCTGCAATAGGCTTTGAAGTCTCTCGTTCTGGAATACTCTAGCATAATTGCTGAACTGGAAGCGACGAAAGATTCACATGAAACATGAAGGTACCTATCATTAAAGCACACAATTTATGTCAAACAATTCTTTTTAGCTAACCACTTTTGCTATATTTTCATTTCAGATACTTATTCAATTGTCAAATATAAATCATTCGTTTTTATGTCTTGAGCATACTCAGAAATTGAATCTCAAGCCAACACAAACCGACCAGCTCTTAAAATATTTGACTGTCGAATAAAAGTATTCGCCTACTCTTATTCTACTGATAAGGAAATGTGTAATAAAATCATTTCTACAAACGTTTATTAACATAATTAACATAAAGTCCATTAGCATGAAATAGATACAGGAATAAGCGTTTTATGAATAATTTATACAAGTGTGATTAGAGAAAATCATGTGATTGTACAAATCAGATATTTAAATATATTTTATATGTATTAGTAATAAAACAGGCACCCTAACATGACAAATCTCTTTTTATAATTGAGTTCAATGGAGGAGGGTAGTAAGAAAACCCTTCAGATATTCTAATGCCAGTATTAATTTATTTTAAAGCATATGCTTTGGCAAATAAACTGTGACAAAAACAAAATAAATAATATTCTGTAAGGCTCTATGTCATCCCAAAATTAATTAAGTGCTTTTTATGCAAATGTGTGTAATATAAATAATTTCAGTAGGGGCCCAGTGTTCACAAATACTGATTAAAGTCAAAATAACAATTAAAATTTAAGTTGCAGCATATCCATCAATTCATATATGGTGAGTTTACGTGGCTCAGTTGCTCAGGTGCTAGTCTACCGATCCAAGTCACGGGTATATACTGAGTTGAGACCTATAGTTCTTTGAGCGTGCTTAAAAGCGACAGCCGCATGTACGTTTATTTTCTGTCATGTAAAAGTATTCCTGCAGGATGACATTTTGGCACATCGGCGGCGCTCATATGATCCTATCAATTGACAGTCATGATCTATTCGTATAGCGACTGCTGCACTCTGCGTTTTCACGTCTGCATCTGACGGGTCATCATATTATATGAACCAATGAAATCAAGAAGAACAGCTAGATAATTAAAGCATTAAGATTATATATACTTCGTAAGAAATACCGAGAAAAGATCCTATTGAAGAATGCTACCTGATTCAAGGAAATTCCCATATAAAATTATTATGAAAGCCAGAACAAGCTTTGATCAGTGTCTGAATAGTTTTGTATGACATAAATGTAGTAAATGTCACAAGAAACAGCTTCACTTCCGAAAATATCCTCGTTACACATAATTCTTTCCGACGAAGTTTAATAGTAAAAATAGTGCGGAAAGCTAGAGCCAGAGTGAAACATCCACTGCCATAGCCAAGATTTGAACCACGGATCTCCCGGTCTCCGTCCGGTTTCTCTTAACCATTGAGCTACTATGGCCAACATACCAGCATGACAAGTTGTGCAACTGACTCGTGTTATCCAGGTAAACACCAATAGAAGTTCTCATAAACACATGAGACAACTACCTTAATGGCGACTTACTGTGCTGTAAGTACTTTAAGGTCCAGGATTTATAGTTCAGACCACTAAAAGGTCACCATTGAGGTAGTTGTCTCCTGTGTTTATGAGAACTATCGATTTACCGAAAAAAAACACCAGTCAGTTGGAGAATTTAATGTCATCCCGGTTTGCTGGCCGCAGTAACTCAATGGTTATGAGAAACCGAACGAAGATCTGTGTTTCAAATCCCGGCTGTGGCATTGTATTTTTCAGTCTGGCTCTACCTTTCCATACTTTTTCCTACACACGGCTAGTGTGAAAGAAGAAATAATTTCCAATAAAGTACTGTTTGCAGTAATAAAAATGAACAATTTACTAGCCGCTCTAAGCCTAATTGATGGTTTAAAAACATCTGAAACTTGCGGCTATATTTGCCACATGAGTAAGTGGTATTATTGTGAACAAACAAAATCGAAGTAAATAACCAGCTAAAAATAAATTACAATTTGAATTGTAACATTTAACTAGGTAATGTGCTTATATTCCATATCGACAACAATAAATATATCAATGTTTGAAGTATACAATATTATTCATGTCCATAAATTCAGTAAAATAAACAAAACAGGTAGTTAATTTAAGATATCAGCACTAATGAAGGAACTTTCGACTTTCCATCATGAAGACTTTTGGCTTTTTCAAATATGGTCTGTCATTTGGAAAAAAGTAACCAACAACAATTTTTTATTTAAAACAACTATAAAATTCATCAAGGTTCTAAGGCTTTCACGGCCGGTGTCAATACTTTATGTTGCCGCTTTATTTTGCCACTTGTATAAATACCGCGATCCACGGTGCAAACAGCACAGTCGCTGTTGAAATACCCACTAGAGTACTTCGATCTCGCCACTGCCACTGAGGATGTCTGCCGTAGTCGCAGACGAAACGTCTGGGAAGAAGAAGAAAGAGCCCAGTAGACCACGGCCTACAAGCCCGGAATATACTTCAACTAGTAACTATAAAATTATTATTAAATATCTAATAAGATATAAAATTGTTGAATACATAATTTAATAATAGAAGGCCGTTATAATAAGCATTAGATAGGTATAATCAGATTGAAAAATATCGCCTATAGCACTGAATCTTTCAGTTTGGTTCTACCACTTTCCTAACACACGGATACAGCGTGAAAGAACACTTAATGATAATAAAATCTAGCAGTTTTTTTTTTTCGTTCTGTTTTGTTTACGTCCTCCAACGTTAAGTCTTATCGGACGGTGCAAGAACTGGGTGAAATTAATCTCAAAATGAGGCCAGAGTCCATAGAGCTTAGAGCCACCCGACATTCTTCTTTCAGGATAAGGGAAAACCCCGTAAAACCCTTATCCAGGTAACTCACCCTAACCAAGATTCGAACTCGGGTCCTCTTGAACGTGAGGCAGACACGCCACCAACTACTCTACCGAAACGGGCACACTCTCTCTCTCTCTCTCTCTTGTAGCAGTGTTGGTACTATATGTTCAAACGAAAAATATGATAATTCAGGCTAGCCAATATCATTTTGAGTTTTTTCTTTCTAAATGTATTTATTTCTTTGTGTTTAGATTACCATAGACCGGAAAAGTGTTGTTAATTAATCAGATGAACCATACAATAAGTTGGGAAGTATAAAGTGCTACGACCAAGTGATAATTATCCTAAAAAGAAATCGAAATGGTAGAAAAGTGCTCAGCTAAGCTGCTAAGCTGCTTGACCTAACTAATCTAGAACCCTGCATTTTAAAATATTTCCATGGCTCCGAAGCATGGACCAGCCACTCGCTTCATCCTTATTTTGGGAAAGTTCTCTGCTGCATTTGGCGGGGTGTTCGATTATTGGATACTCAATATCCTTGAAAGGTTTGAAAAAATTTCGCCAATATTAACAGAATATAATAATACAAATTACTTAAAATATGTTTGCCAAACAGTGCAAGCTAGCTCAGACGAATTCCACCGTTTTCTTTTAACTAACGGGATTAAGGTCTTCATTTTGCACATCAGCATTTGCCTGCGGATGAAGTCATGGAATGTATGACCGTATCCCGCCGATGATTCAAAGTTTAATTTCCATTTAATTGAGTTAAACTTCAGGAAGTTAGACATTTACGCTTTATTTGCATCATTTGGTAATACATTCGAAGTAAGCAAAGCCTTACCCATTTCAATGGAAATTCTCCAAGAGGTTCTTAAAAATTCCAAAGTATGTACAAAGGATTGAATTTTTGTTTTAAATATGAGACTATGCAATAGTTAAATATTAAGTGTAAGAGATTCCTTCGTGTTATCGTTAAGAAAATTGCAGTAGATAATTTAGAGGTCTAGGACATATATGGACCACTTTGAAAGGAAATGTTCTCGAAATAAATAAGAGCTTACTAATTTCAGTAGCGAATCTAAGTAAGACTATAATACCATAGATTAAAAGAAATGGATTTTGATTTTTAAACATACCACTGCATTCAATAATTTTAAAAACCACTATTAGTCATTCATGCAGTCATTAAGAAAATGGCGCCACTCTGAATATGTAGCTTTTAAAGTGTTTAGATTTAAATGATCAGCATCCCCCAAAACAAGCACTGTTTATAGGTGGGAGACATACACCGTGTTGCATATGCCACAATATATCACTAAGACAAATATTTGAGTTATGAACAGCTTTTCGTACACAGTCTAAGGTAAAAAAAGCGCATTCAATGATAAATGATGGTATATGAAGAAAAGTATACCGATTAGTTGCTTAAACATTACAGCTCTCTAGAACTATTAAATTTAACAACGGCAGATGTGAAGATAATTAACCAAAAGGCTTGAATTGTTGATGTAAAGGTGGACCTTTTGAATGCAGTTTATTATGAAGTCTCAAGAACTAGTGTAGAATTTACAAACAGCGGAGAGGGTAATACTTGAACTATATCAAAAAATGCAAGAAAAGATTGAAATAACACACAAGACATTTCTTAAATGTAAAATCGGAAACGTACAACCTAATTATAATTCAAATCCGTTGTTAATATATCTTGAAGATAAGGCCTAAGAAATGTAACAAATCATGTGAACTACTCATCAAAGTTCCTCCACCCATGGAATTGCCTCTTCAGTTTGTCATAACTGTACAATCAACATTTCTGTTTACTTAAAATAATAATAAACATAATACTATAAATAGAGAATATTAATGTGTGTGATTTTTACACGCATTTCGATTAATTTTAAAAGCCACACAGATTTTATAACTTTATAATTCTTTCATCAATGAAAGACGGACATGGGACTTTAAAAAGACACCTTCTAATCTCGTTTGATAAATTACTAAAAGATTAAGAGCACATCGGAGCTAAAAACATTATTCTTGCGCTTGCAAAACAAACCTTGACTTTAATTTCAGAACGCTATTGAGTATAAAATAGCCGTATCTTCATAGACTATCTATGTAAAATAAGAGAAGTTCATTTCCATATATAGCACAACATAAAAACGCATATATACAGCGCTACGATATACGAGGGTTGTTCAATAAAGAATGATCACAATCCTTTTTTTTTTCATAATTTTGACGGTCCTTCTCAAAATAGTTTCCCCTGAATGCGATGCACTTG
>CM060950.1:330239368-330266868 GCA_030765055.1 Mantis religiosa
AGCATGTGCTGCAATAAGCCCGCTTGTAAAGTGGATTAGTTTGTGGTAAGCTTCTAAATTGTACATCCCTTATCTAAAAGGGATGGGGAACATGCACTTCGGATAGTGCTGCCTACAAGTACACAAACTCCTGTGCAGAACGACCAAATAAAATGTGCTATACTGCAGGCAGATATTTCAATTTTACCAATTAACTTCCGCCATCATGTTGCTAATGGGAACATGCACGGGGCCTAAGTAAAAAATTCATCTTGAGATTAACAGAAAATAATGGCGGGCGAAATGGGTCCGTTGTGACAAGTAAGGCTTGCATTCGGGAGGTACTGGCCTCGATTTCTGTTTATCACCCACCCTGACATTGGGTTTTTAGTAATTCTTTTCCTGGTCGGTAAGCGCATGCTGACGTATTTTCTCTTGTACAAAGGTTTTCCTTCATCGTCAAATATTTTCTTAATTTTGCACGAGAAGAGGTACATTATATCTGAATATTCAATTTATGACTGCCGTTTATGAGTTACCCCGTATCAAGAGTCGTCTGAGATGTCAAAGGCTGTTCTTTAAGAGGTTTAAAGTGTCAAATGTATGGTGTGAACGATCTGAGAGTTGAAAAAGATTAAGCATAAAATATAGAAGCATTATCTATACCATACCCTTAACTTGCATCAAAGTAATCCCCACAACAATACACTATACTTCTCATATCGTTTACATCGTTTGCATTCTTCATTTCTTTTCGTCTGATTCCAGATAGTTTCTTTTTCTTTTTTAACCAAGTGGGATGGCTCAGGTGGTTTCGTCTGTGGCCCGCATACGGGAGGTCCGGGTTCGATTCCCTTGGCCAACATACCTGATCCATTTGTTGGGAGGGGGATTCCGGGTCGCCAAGTGAATACTGGGTAGGTTAATTACATCCTCCGAATTTCCTGTCCCTCCATTTCACCTCCATTATCATTTCATATTATCTTTCATCTGGTGGTTTCTTTCAGCTTAGAAATTTCGGCGAGAGTCTCGGCGATGCATGGCGAGATGATATGCTCTGAATGAACCCGTTCTCCTCCAGTCTCCTCCAGACTCCAACCTCCGAGCTGGCCTAGTGGGTTTATTCAGAAACGTGGCTGGTGAGATGCCGGTTGTGCAAGCCAGCCTGCAGTCTTCCTTGCTCAGCGTGACGCGGCCTGCGGTCTCCGAACCAGCCTCGTGACTGTTTCGTGGTCACGGTAGGTGGCCTGGACAGCCGGGAAATTTCTATCTAGTAAAGTATAGGGACCCCGCCCTCTGTAGTGTAATGACTCATTGGGGTGGGCCGCCGTCTGTCTCCTCTCACCTCATCCTTCCTCCCGAGGGTGATCTACTTGGGGCATAGGTACAAAAGGTCAGTGTGGTCAAGATGCCGAATCCTCTCCGAACAATCCAATTCAAGCCAATCAGATAGTTTATGTACATAAATAGTTTACTAGATATACGTGAAGTATGGACACACAAAGGAACTACAAACATATTATACTCTTTCTTATTCAACATGAGGTTGTAATTTATAGTGACCCCAAAATTAAAACGTCCTGCTACATGTGAATGAATGGATTAATTAATGAATGAATGGATTCCTGTATTTCCTTTAAGTAGCACATAGGGCCGGCTGAAGCGCGCAACTTCAAGGCCCGTAGGCAACGGGCGGAAGATCAGAGGTTTCCTGATGAGAGATATTCCAGCATGAGTGATCAGCCCAACGCGGGAAGTGAAACTATGAGAGAGATGAGGTGATAGGGAAGATTATGGTAGAGCAATCGGTATAATGCTTGCGGGGGAAATCGGAGAACCGGAGAAAACCCCAGCGCCATTATGTCCAGCACAAATCTCACTTTGCGATCGCCTGGGATCGAACCCGGGCCGACTTGATAAGAGCCGAGCTGTCTGACCAATCAGCCATGGCACGGCAGTCATCCTATATGTACTTGTACATAATTACACCATACACTAAAATGTAACAGAAATTAAGAGCGATTGCGTCACCATTTCACATATCGCGTGATTAATTGTTTCTGACAAAGTATACACGATGACGTCGAACCTATAAGAATGCGTTATTTCCTTATATGACCTCTCTGGAGCTTAAAATGTAATTTTCATATTTAGGCCCGGTAGTGAAAAGGAAGTTTAAACCCCCGACTAGGTCTTACCTCGTATTATGAACTTTAACATTCAGTTGAACTACAGATTAGCTTTAAGGAACTCTCTTCCCTTTAACTATAGGTTAATGCTATGTTGCAAAATGGCAGTTCTAGCTCTATATATGCATACCCGAGAAGTATTTCAGCAATTGTTGAATGGCGGTTAGAGCCCAGAAGTTCAAGAATTTACACGTGTTTTCCTCTTTACTATAGTTAACAATGCTTGTAAGTTATGTGCACAAATGATCATACGCTTAGCAGGGTTTATAAGCTTATTAAACGCAATTTGATGTTGCATATTAATGCCATTTTGGCTATCTAATAAAACATATTCGTATCATTTTTAAGTTTTGTGGTATATAATCACATATTTTCCATGCAAGATTAGAAATGTTTTGGCCTCGAATTGAACCGCTAGTAAGTACGCTGGAGAAGTTCCGAGGTTTTGTTATCTTGAGATTATTTGCAGCTGCGTAGTTTAATGCACAACCTGTCTCAGCGTCTCTTCACAATTAGCCCATAAAATTTGTTGCGTATGAGGTCTGGTATTGCATTCCCCTGATTCCTCTTCATAAATTTTGGAAAAAAAAGTGTTTGTCAGCGAATATATTGAAAAAGCCCTATGCTGGTGAGTAGTTCATAAAGGGGGACTTAAGCACAATAGAATATCTAATTTGCATATAAATTGATAAGGGGTGGGGGTGGGAGACATGTCGTAACATGTCTGGAATGTTACCACCCCCCTAAGCTGTCATGTGTAAAAGTGCAGGTGTGTTTCTTTGTAACATTTTTCTTATAATTAATGGGTCATAAATAATTCGATGATTGTTAAGTCCTTTGATGTAGATATGATGCCGACCAGATGTCACCGAGCGCTGGCGTCAATGAACTAAAGAATGTCTTTCTCCCCTACTTTAGGGTTTGTGCCGGTTGGTACATGTTTGAGATGAAAATAATGTTAACCTCCCCTCCCCTGTTGCCCATGTGACCAATGGTTGGATGGAAGACCCTCCCGGTTACATGCAGGTTATTTAAAGTTATTTATTATTAAATCCTGTGCGACGGTCTTCTGAAAAAACTAACAAATGCTAGCGAACCCTTGTGGACATATTTCTAGTGTCTGTGGAAGGGGGAGATGAGATCGGCCACCTGTTACTAGACAAAGATTATGTGGGAGAAAACACTGAAAGGGATGTCATAAATTATTGTAAATGTATGTTTCAGATAGAGACTTCGAGACATCTAGTGTCTGTGGAAGGGGAGATGAGATCGGCCACCTGTTACTCGTCAAAGTTTATGTGTTATGGAAGGGGGCATACATGTCTCGTGAGATTGTCCCGAACCCGTTGGGACATTGTTAATAATGTTGGGGTTGTAACACAAATTAGCGTCACATAAAGTTTTACCCAACCTCCACACAACCGCAGTAAGAGGTGAGGGTTCTCTATCCTTCGCTACATCTGTCGTCTGTGGAAGGGGGAGATGAGATCGACCACCTGTTACTAGGCAAAGATTATGTGGGAGAAAAACACTGAAATGAATTCCCAGAGATTTTTAAGAGAAGCCATCAATTATTGTTTCCAGCATCCAGAGAGAAGCAAGGACTCTGGAAAATCCATCCCCAACTTGTAACATTATCCATGACAAAGATTATGCGTTCATACTTTAAACTTATTTTCACTTTGTTTTTAATCGCGTTACGAATGTTTTCTTCTCTCGTTTACTATGATTACAATGTGCGCATTCTTAGAACTGCTTATGACAAAAAACGTTTTTTATTTTCTTCATGAGCCTTAAAGATGCAGAGTTTGAATTTAGGTGAAACATTTCATTTACGTATACATTATTCTTAATACCTGCTAATATTCTAAAGCATTTGCGCTAGCTTCTTTTTTTTCTGATCTATCTGCGAACTGATTTTCGTGAGATAATTAGATAGAGGATTACTTAATATTTCAGACTCAAAAGTATACTCTGGAAGCGATTGTTTCACGCACACACGCGTACAAGCAAGCACCATAGAGAGGGAAAGAAAGAGAGAGGGAGGGAGTGAGAGAGGAAACAAAAAACTTTCGGAGAAAAGACCAAATTCTGTGCAAAAGTTACACACAACCGTTTAACCTCGCATTTGACCAGTGATGACCAACTGGGCATTTAATTAACTACATTGAAGGACTCCAAATAATCTCCCATTCAAGGAAATATTTAATGTATTTCTTCATTTACAGTTGCTTGTAGCAGAATATTCTTCAGTTTTTGTAAAAGGGTTTTAGCGCTAAGAATGAAAAGATAACCGTAATTGGTGAACCGTAATAACGAATGTGCACCACTTAGAGAAAATTTAAATTGATCACACTTGGAAATCAATACCATTCTTTTACTTTCAATGTTTATGACCAATGCAGGGCGCCAGCAATTAATGCTAATTTTTAAAAAATCATTTGAAGAAAATAATTCTCCGGTTAAGAACGAAATAGTACTCCATCTATAGAATAACATGAAAATTGATGGGAAAATAAAAAGTAACTTCGATGGTTAATAGCCATTGGATCCAGGTTCGAATCTCATGGATGTAACTCAAATAAATCTGCATATAAATAGGGTACGCATGAAACAAAAAGATTTAAAATGAATATATCAGACATACACACGCACGCACATACACACACACACACACTCATGTACAAGCGAGCACCAAGGAGAGGGAAAGAAAGAGAGAGGGAGGGAGTGAGGGAGGAAACAAAAAAATTTTCGGAGAAGAGACCTTCAAATTCTGTGCAAAAGTGACACACAACCGTTTAACCTCGTATGTGGGCAGTGATGACCAACTGGGCGGAGTTTGTGAGAACGTCTCATTACCATGGCCTTACTGTGATTGGTTTAAACGAGTTTTTTCCTTACAAAGTATTAACCAATAACATTGGTGGTAGAGTCGCACAGGAAAAGTTGCACTTCGCATGCGCGTCATTTTCTATAAAATAATGCTACGCACATGAAATTTCATATTTCAACACAGTGAGTAGATGTGTGTGTGTATTTACAACAGCCATCACCGAGTGTGTTTTTATCTACAACGAATTGAGTTCTACACTGAGCAATGGAAGGTATGTTTATAGCACTTTTTATATTGTTTTTGGGTTTACTTAACGTTCTTTGATATCTAGTTTCCCTTCAAAGAATTCATTTATTAAAAGTGTTTATAAAGTATTTTTGTTTGTTTTTGGTTTACTTCACGTGCTTTGATATCTAGTTTCTCTTCAAAGAATTCATTTATTAAAAATATTTATAAAGAATGTATATATACATATATATTTACCTAGTTTATATAATGTCCATGAGAATGTTCTTTCAGAGGTGTAAGAAAACATCATATCACACGATATACGTTTCATTGATATTTTTTAAATATTATCACTAGAGTTTTTTAAATGAACAGAAAGTTTGAGCTTGCTTATTATTAATATCTTGATTATTTCTATATAGATAATAAAACGTCAGAGCAACTCCTAATATCAGTACTTTTTATTTAAAAACACATACTGAAGCGAACTACAACCGTATGTTTACTCATTCTTTCAAGTTCAGTTTACATGCATTCTGAAATATTCGCTCTAAGTTCAATCCGTCTTTCTTCTGTTATCATAATTTGATAATCTTGCTTTAACTGACTTGTGAATGTACTTAGAAAAAAGAATTAGTAAAAATAATTCTTGTATACTCAATTAAGTTATAGAATACTACAAATTTCAAGCTGAAAAAAGTATATATAATTTACAGGAAAGAAGAACACCAAATCTTTTAAACAAGAAAGAATATTAAAACGATGGATGGCGTCACGCCTGAGTTTGACTGGACGTCGGCTGATAAAATCGTCTGAGCCAACTGCACCAGGAAATTCAGAATCCATTGTGCGCAAGCCCCTTCAGGACGCTGAGGAGAGTGTTTGTGATACTGGGTGCATATGTGACAATTGTGCACACGAAGCTATGATGAAAGAGATATTTTCTGAAGTGGACAGTGAGTACATTTATTATTTTTTCCTTGACGTTATGTGTATACAACATACATTGATTTCTTTTTTATATAACTTTAAATTAACTTTGGTCAAATTATACATATTAAATAAACAGATATGTAATAAACAAATATTATTTTATAGATCACAACTTTCATTTATTTTCTATGTGAAGCATATTGTTAATATATATCTTTTCTTTTACAGAATCTGAAACACATCATGTGCCAGCCTACTTAGGTGATGGTTTAGAGGGATTGTGTATTTGCACAAACTGTACATACAGAACCCTAGTTATGCAGCTGCTAAACGGAACGAATGGTAATTAACACTTTATTCTTTTCAATAGATTCCACTTCTTAACTGTTTCAGTATCTACATCGAAATCAAAACCATTTAAAAAAATAAATTTCAGAACACCATTTCAATTATTATTTGAAAGAAATTTCCATTATAGCTTTACCGAACTTTAAGTTAATTTCATGACATTTTATATATTTCTGATATTTATATTACTTGTTTCTGTGTGTTTACAGAGTCTTTGTCGTTCGTTGAAGAATCCTCCATTGGCACTACAGATCAAATGTGTTGCTGTGAGAATTGCAACTTCCAGACAATTCTCATTGATTTGCTTCAATCATTTCAGGGTAAGTTCCCCTTTTCTTGTAATATCAGAAGCAATCATTCCCCTTTTCTCTATACTGAATCGTGCTCAGAAAACATTTGATTACAATACGATTTTATTATTCTAATTATTATGATTATTATTATTGTTATTTTCAAAAATGTATATATGTATACGATTCGATAGTGTTCTAATTATTCGATAACATTTATTCCTAATGTATACATAAGTATATCCTTTTAGTTTGCTGATAACATTTAATTCACAGATAAAATCAAATATATATTATCTTAAACCTAATTTTGTTCTATTTCTCTTGTTACAGTCTCAGAACCTCAGTCGCAGAGCCTAGGGTGCATTGCTGAGAACCGAGAAGAATCGACAGATGAATGCTGTCAGCTTTCGGATTCGATCATCTGTCAAGAACCCTCATCTTCAAGCATACAGGCGGAGTCAGGTCCATCGGGTATTGGACAGCAAACCGGAAAGAACAACAACAAAAAACTAAAGGTAAGCCATACACAGTTAGAAAGTAAGGTTGTTGAATCTGCATTTAAAGGCAGAGTATTTAATACCAGAATTGACAACCTTCTAGAAATAGTTGACCCACGTGAATTTCTAGAAAAATGTCGTCATCTTGCATTGAAAGATATGGTTTCCTTGTTAAGCAGAAACCCGTCAGGCTTTAAAATTAACAGTTCATGTGAACTAACGTTTCTAATTCAAAAGCTTGACGAAGTGCACACGGAATCCATCTTTTTTAATAGCAAGACTAAGTTGGCGCTTCAATCTACTAATTTAGATACCTTATACACTTCTATGGTTGATGAAATCATTGAAAATATTTCAAATTTTGAAGGTAGAAGTAGTTCAAAATCTCTGTTAGCAGTCCGGGCTCTTGTTTTTGGAGCTAGCTTTTATGATCCATTAAATGCGTCACGTTACATTCCGTTACCTGCTTCAATACAAAGAAAACATGCCGTCGTAAATATTAAAAATAAAGATGAATACTGTTTTGCATGGTGTTTGCTTGCTGCAAAGTATCCCGTAAATAGAAATCCGAACAGAGTGAACAAATACCCTATAGAACAGTTATTTACAGCTTTTAATTACGACGGTATTGAATTCCCTGTTAGTCTCCATGATGTTCAGAAGTTTGAAAACCAAAACGAAGACACTTCGGTATCGGTATTTGGCCTTGACAGTAAAAATTCTGTTATCCCCATATATCAAGCCAGAAAGCATAAAACCTTGAATGTTAACCTTCTTAGAATAGAAGAAAATAACAATGCGCACTACTGTCTAATAACTGATATTTCAAGATTAACAAGAAGACAAATAACTAAGCACCGTACCAAACACTGGATATGTGAGCCATGCATGAAGCATTTTAGCAACATGGATACATTTAGAAAACATCAGTTAAAGTGTCTGCAGTGTCAAGTCCTTAAAATGCCGAAACAGGGTGAAGTTATTCAGTTTTCATCCTTTTCAAAGGGTGTTCCTGTATCATTTGTTATTTATGCTGATATTGAGAGTGTGCTAGCCAAAGTTCAGTCCACTGAACCGTTTGCTAATCAGAGCTGGACTCGGGCTATCCAACATCATGAAGCAGTATCAATATCGCT
The DNA here is from genome assembly GCA_030765055.1 of Mantis religiosa. Classification (NCBI taxonomy): domain Eukaryota; kingdom Metazoa; phylum Arthropoda; class Insecta; order Mantodea; family Mantidae; genus Mantis; species Mantis religiosa. The sequence goes on from CM060950.1 coordinate 330,247,805, forward strand.
TAAGCTGGTATGTCGTCATGATGAATCATTATCGAGATTCAAGCTTTTTAGAGGTCCTGAAGCAATCAAGGAGTTCTTCATTGAGCTTAGGTCCATTGCAGATATGGTTATTACAGAGTATAAGCGCAATGAGGAAATGATCATGACTACCCAGGATAAAGCTGATTTCGATAATGCTCGCCATTGTCACATATGTAAGATGGAGTTTGAAATGGGAGAGGTCCGGGTTCGTGATCACTGTCATATGACAGGAGTATTCCTTGGAGCTGCTCATAATGTATGCAATTTAAATAGACAGGCACCTAATTTTATACCTATATTTTTTCATTGTCTCAGCAATTATGACAGTCATTTCCTGATGCAACACTTGACGTATGATGATCAACCGATTTCATGTATTTCAAATTCCTCTGAGCGATATATTTCGTTTAGCAAAAAATACAGGAACATATACTTCAGGTTTCTAGATAGCTATAAGTTCTTGAATGATAAGCTATCTAACCTTGCAAGTATGTTAAGTGAGGATGAATTCAAGATAACTAACTCAGAGTACTCTAATCCAGAGCAAAGGGCACTGGTAAGAGAAAAGGGGATATTTCCTTATAGTTATTGTGACAGTATTTCAAAATTTAATGAAACACAGTTACCTCCAATAAACGAATTCGATAACATAACCCAAAAAGAATATGATCACGCTATCAAGGTCTGGAGTGTTTTTCAAATTAAGAATTTAGGAGACTACAGTGACCTGTATTTGAAGACGGATACGTTACTCCTGGCCGATATAATAGAGAAGTTCAGGGATCTCTCGCTTGAAGTGTATAATTTGGACCCATGCTGGTACTACACATTACCTGGTCTTGCATTTGATGCAATGCTTAAGGTGACTAAGGTTAAGTTAGATCTTATACATGATCAGGAAATGTTGGAATTCTTCGAATCCGGAATCAGGGGTGGAATGTGCTCTGTTTCTAAACGCTACGGTAAAGCCAATAACAAATACATGAAAAATTATGATATTTCACAACCAGACAACTATTTATTTTACATAGATTTAAATAACTTATATGGTAAAGGAATGGGAAATTTCCTACCGTTTAGGAACTTAAGATGGGTGCCACAAGAAGAGATCGAAGCAATAGATTTCACAACAATTTCCCCTGATTCCGAGGTTGGATATGTGCTTGAAGTGGACCTTGACTACCCTGAGCATCTCCACGATGAGCACAATAATCTTCCTCTCTGTCCAAAAAGTGAGATACCACCACAGGGCCAATACAAGAAACTGCTGTCAACATTACACGACAAAGAGAAGTACACCTTGCACTATAGAAACTTGCAGCAGTGCATTGATCTAGGTCTCATCCTGAAAAAAATACATAGAGTTGTGGCATATGAACAGTCTGATTGGCTGAAGCCCTACATTAATTTAAATACAGAGAGACGAGCAAGGGAAACTTCCAAATTCGGACAGAATTTATGGAAACTAATGAACAACTCTGTATATGGTAAATTTATAGAAAATGTTAGGAAATATAAAGAATTTAAAATAGTCACGAACTGGGGTCGGTGTAAGAAATTGACTGCGCGAGCATCATATGTTCGAAGTGTTATCTTCACAGAAAATCTTGTAGGAATAGAACTTACCAGAGAGGAAGTATTCATGAACAAACCCATATATATTGGTCAAGCCATCCTTGATATTTCAAAACATATCATGTACAGCTTCTATTATGATATTATGAAACCCAGACTCAGAGACTTAACTTTAAATTACATGGACACTGACTCATTCATATTTGAAACTTCGACTGACTTTTATATGTTCATAAAAGAAAATCAACAATATTTTGACACATCAAATTACGATAACAACAATAGATTTGGTATTATCCCTCAAAATAGAAAAGTTATCGGACTGTTTAAGGATGAGCTTGCTGGAAGACCTATGTTAGAATATGTGGGATTGAGGTCCAAGTTATATGCATTCAGGTATGAGAACCAAACTGTCATGAAAGCAAAGGGCATTAACAGAACCGGAATGCAGAACATAAATTTTGAACACTATTTCGAATGCTTAAATAACATTAGAAAACAAATATTTGTAAAACAAACAACGTTTCGGAGCTTTAAACATAAAGTCTCAACCATAGAGATGAATAAGGTCGCACTCTGTGGAAGTGACGACAAGAGAAAATTAGTAGAAGGTTCCGACCAGACATTAGCGTGGGGTCACTATTCGCTGAGTATGGCTGACACTTAGGTTTTTTTCTTTTCCATTCTTTTAAATCCTGTATATATTAAAAGTTGCTTCAGGTAGCCGATGTACATGTAAAGAAAAATGTTCTAGTTAACTCTTGTATATATTTAAGTTTTTTTCAGGAAACTGATGTAAAGAAAAAAAATGTTCTAGTTAACTCTTGTATATATTTAAGTTGTTTCAGGAAACTGATGTACCGGTATATGTAAAGGAAAAGAGATGGTATATTGAAGAAATAAAAACACATGTTTTGAAATTTATTGCTCTTCTTTTATTTCAGTAATAGTTTTTTACAATAAATCCTTCCTGTCAATCCACTGGCTATTAGGGAATCCATACCACTTCACTAAGATTCTGTTTCCTTGGCGTCTCAGAATCTTTTCAACCAAATAAGTGTTAGGAAATAATGTAGAGTGAAGTTCATGGCCGTAGAAGGCTCCCTTTATTTCCTCACCGTCCTTATCCTTTAGAATGTAGGTGGTAGGATTGGTTCGCTTCACCTTAGCAACTTTGAAGATTTCAACGCTCCAGTTAGGTTCAAAACCCTTTTCAAAATGTCCTTTATTTTTAGATATCCTCACATAATCACCAACACTAAACTTCCTGGCACTCCTCTTCTCACTCGCTGGCTGATCATAGTTGTAAACAGACAAAAGTAGATCATTATTCTGCACTTCACGTGGCTTCATCCGGATAGTGGTGTGGTAAGTATCATTGTATTTTGCAATGATTCTAGGTAAGAGATCTAACCACTTGTAGGATCCTTGAGCTAGAAACTCTCGATACATCATATTCTTTAAAGTTCTTATTAACCGTTCCACAGCTGCAGCCTTCACATCCGTATAGGTGCTGTAGTGATTGATATTATACTTGTTCATTAAATTCTTAAAGTGTTTGTTATAAAATTCTTTCCCGTTATCACTCTGTATATTCCTGGGAGGTGTTTTCATGTCTTGTAGTATATCCTCCATAGCCTTTGAAACTCGGAGTCCCGTCTTGCTCTTTAACGGCTTGGCATACGCCATTTTAGAGTAGAAGTTGACAGCAATAAGGATATATTTGAAATTCTTGTTGATTCTTGCATGTGGTATCATCTCCACCAAGTCGATCTGCACCAAATCATGTAGTCCTTTGCTGATAATCTTGCGGCGTAGAAAGTTTCTCCGTGCAGGAGCATGAAGCTCGCTAGCTATATTTTGCTTTATTTGGTTCATGCTATAATCTTAGCTGATTTCAGTTCTTGAATAATCTCCTCAATTTCTTGGGTATGATTGTTATTCCCCGCGTCCCTAGATGCAACGAGAAGTCTTAGACGATTTACCAACTCGTTGGGGTCGTTCCAATAGATGTAGTCTTGTTCTACACCTGGACGAAGCTCCTTCCACTCCAATCCTAAGCCCTTGTGTTTCTTCACTAATGGTCGTATAACACTTTTATACTTGTAGGAATTGCCCGCCCTCAGCTGTCCTTGCTTGCTATAGTTTCGTCGATGCACCTGAGTTGTTTTCAGTATTTTGCTATAAGTATCCAAATCCTCTTCTGTATAGACATGCATCTCAGGGATCCTCTTAAAGATGAGTTCACTTAATCCAGGGGTAACCTCATATGCTTCTTCGCCTACTCGAATTCGATTATTAATAAAGTCAATGACCTTGTTTCCAAGCATGTAGCTGCCATCTTCGTATCTTATACCGTATGATGCATCTAATTCATTTTTATCCTTCCTTCGAACTTTCTGTAGGTAGTTTGAGATCTTCTCTTCATTATCCCTTTTAGGTTGAATATTCTTTTTCATGGTTTCTTCCTTGGTTATATCAGTATTGTTTTTTTGGAGTTGTAATATATCATGCAGTGGTTCTGTTACTGGTTGAAGAGCCTCGCTCATTACTCTCTGGGTATCGAACTGGTGGCCTTTTAATACCCTCAACTTTTCGCGTATAGCCTTGGAATGCTTGACTATAGATTCCTTTAATGTTATGCTTTCACTGTTCATTGTGCAAATGGTCTCGTACTAAGATATTATATTCATTTATAGTGTAGGTGCAGGGGAGAGTTTATATTCAAGCACTAACTCTATGTGTAAAGTACATCGATCCAATACACGATTTGTAGGTGGAGTGAATGATATGCGATCACCCTTTTTAATGATTACAGGAAAGGCTTCAATTGTGTTCTTATTTATTGAGATTGTAATATCGGTTTTGTGATGAGGGAGTATACGCTCACCGCTCCTCAATTCTTGCTCGGGTGCTGTAATAGCGCACGATAAGAGATTTCCGTCTATTGTAAATGAATAGTGTCCGGCGGTAGTAGAAAGTATGTACGTACCGTTACCAGACCTGATTGGAAACGCTTGAAGTTGAATAATAAGATGCCCTCTCATTAATGATATCCCTGTTCTCAATGTATCCACTGCTTTAGCGATCTGTTCGGTAATTGCTTTTGCACGCTCAAAATTGGTATTACTCTCATTGATCTGGCTATTCATTTCACTTGATAGCGTATTACATCTATTTTCTAGTGCTTGACGGACTTCTTGAACTTGTGTAATAGAATTTCTCAGCGAATCCCTATTTTCTTTTGTGGAGTGCGTAAGTGTATCTACCATATTGCCAGTTTTGTTCAAATGTTCTCTAATTGTTTTCAGCTTCTTGTCCACCTGTGTCTCAATTTCCCTAGTAACAAATTTGTTTAACTGATTCCGTGTTTCGCTTGTTTTTTGAATAATCATGCCTCGGAGAAATCTTTTATTTACAGCATCCAGATCTCCGACAGGATCTGCTATATCAATGATTCGCTTCTTACCGAATATAATGTTGCCATTATTATCTTGCGGCTGCATGCGAGAGTTCATATACTCGGTGATGAACTTTCTATTTGCTACATCACTATCGTGAACAGGATCTAATAATACTTTTAATCTAGCATTATCAATAACAATGTTATTTTCTTGGTCTCTCTTGAAAATATACTTTGAAACCAAATCATGGATCATAGCTTTAAAGTTAGTCTCAAGTCTTCCGGTATTCTGTTGTGAGGAAACAATCATCCTTTTTTCGAGTGCATCCACATATCTTTTTGTGCTCGCATCATTATCTGTTTCAGGATCCTGAACAATGCATAGTCTCTTGTTCTTGAACTGATAGTTACCTTCTCCATCTCTGTTTATGATAAAGTGGTGAAGCGATCTTTTGGTTGGGAGAGCTCCTCGTGCTCCGAACCTGTCAATGCTCATTTTGAGCTTCAAATGACATTTTCCTTATTTCCTACTTTAATATATACATCAAATCCATTCCTATATCGACCGTCATTCATAGAGAATTCAGGAACTATCGTTACAAAAGGTCTTCCTTCTGTTCCACTCTCCCAGACACTTTTGCACAAGTCTTTAAACTCTGTATATGTCATGTCGGTGTTTACATAATCGTCATATATATGCTTCAAGTTCAAATTATCTTGCCTAAAGAGAATGATCATGTTCGTGTTATCACGAATTAAATGTTTCGGGACTTTAGCGTAGGATTGTGCTAAATATATTGAGTCTACGTTACGATGCCTACCCATGCTGTAAAATGAGGCAATCTTTCCCTGCTTTTCAGTGATGACATCATCAAATATAAAGATTGAGTTTTCTTTAACATCGGTGGGATGTAATACGTTTTCTCCATCATCATACGTATATACTTCGATACCATCAATGCTTTCAAGCAGTTTTATGAGATATTGATACTTTGGTTGATAAAGGGACTTTGAGTATATGTGTACATTTTCAAAACGCAGACCATTCTCGTGGAGCAGCCAATTCAGTAGTACATTGGTTTTTCCTGCACTGGAGCTCCCTAGAATAAGAGCTCTGACGTTAGAAGGAAATAGCTTACCGTGGCGTTCGTGCTTGAAATCACTTTCAAAGTCTAGCACCTGAATAGGTAGAGAGCAATCTTGCTTCACAAGCTCCATCTTAGTGACTGACTTTTAGGATCATCTCTAATGAGTATATAAACGGAAAAATGTGGGATATTATGAGCGCTCAAATTCCTCAAAGGGAGGGGCTATATCTGAAAAAATGTATAAAAGACGCTAGTAAATCATAAAATAGATTAGTTTATAATGGGAGGTAGGAGCAATAAGACCACAAGAGGATCAGGTTTACCTAACTCCGTCATTAACCGCCTACCGTTTGAAGTACATTTACCCGGCTACAGATATTGCGGACCCGGGACAAAACTGGAAAAACGCCTCAAGAGAGGAGATTCCGCAATAAATCTTTTGGATGAGGCTTGTAAAAATCATGACATAGCATACGCAGAGCACAAGGACACCGTCTCACGAAATATTGCTGATAAAATCTTAGCAGAGAAGGCCTGGAAGAGAGTTCAATCATCGGACGCTAGCCTCGGGGAAAAGTTGGCTGCACGGCTGGTAACATCAATTATGAAGGGTAAGATAGCTATCGGTGCAGGATCCGGGAAGAAGAAGCGTGGCGGATTTCTACCCCTCATACCCATTATTGCAGCCTTAGGTGCTGCAGCTGGAGGTGCGGCTCAAATTGCTACAGCAGTGAATAAGAAAAAAGCTGCAGACAAACAGCTTGCAGAAATGGTTCGCCATAATAGAGAGATGGAAGCGAAAGGAAAAGGTCTCCGAGGGAGAAAAAGTAATAAGAAGATTAAGAAAAAGAGAACTGGCGGTTTTCTTCCAATGCTACCACTGACCGCATCTTTAGCAGTTGCCTCCAAAATAGCCAGAGCCTTAAAAGGAAATAAGACTACTAAAGGAAACGGTCTGAAGAGAAGGAAAAATTCCCAGAATAACAGACAGACCTCAAAAAACTCGGGTCGGGGACTATACTTGTCCCGGAAAAAGCCTTAAGTAACATAGATCTTGCACTATATGCTCGTCGTTTAAGAATTCCTCATTTTAGAGGTGTATATATGCTCGATAAGTTACCTTCAAAGCCATATCGACGAGAGAGGATTATTGTCAATCTCGATTACTCTGATAATGAAGGATCACATTGGGTAGCAATAAAGAAGGAAGGTGATATCGCGTTTTATTTCGACAGCTTTGGAAACTTGAAACCTCCAAAAGAGGTAGAAAGCTATCTCAAGGGCGTTAAGTTGATGTATAATACAAGAAGAGTTCAGAGTTTTAGCTCAGTCATCTGCGGGCACCTGTGCTTGCAATTTCTATCACAATGAGTTGCACTATTGCTGTTAGCGGGAATGATTCAGATCTTACCACCTACCTGAATCCTCCTCTGAGGATTGATCCTAAAGGGTATTATGAAATTGCTCTTTTGAATTTTGAAACCTTCTATTCCATTCCCAATGTGGATGAGAGCAATAATCTCTTCCATTACATTTTCAATGACACCACTAAGGTCATCGATATTCCGCATGGGACATATGAAATTTCTGATATTAATACTTACCTCAAAGATAAGCTAAACTTGGATGAAAACGACTTCTTTATTCGCCCTAACAATAATACAATGAAGGCTGAAATCAAGTGCCCCTTTCCTATTGATTTTTCTAGGGGACGCTCTATTGGATCTCTTTTAGGGTTCAGTGAAAAAGTTATTGCTCCTAATCAGCTAACTGAGTCTGATTTCCTAGTAAACATATTTAAGGTGAGCATCATTCGAATCGAGTGTAGTATTGCGACAGGTTCTTTCATCGATGGTAAAAGAGGACACTCGATCTATGAATTCTTCCCTTCTGTCCCACCGGGATATCACATCTCTCAAGAGCCTCCAAACCCCATTTACCTACCCATCATAGACACTAACCTCATCGATCAAATCACTCTTCGGGTGGTTGACCAGAACGGAGATAGCATCAACTTTAGAAACGAGGATATAAGCATACGTCTTCATATTCGTCGAAATGGGAATAGATTTTAGAAGGAGAAACCATCGCAAAAGATATAATAAGACAGGACAATCACAGATTTATCATACTCTCCCGTTGACGCTCAGAGTGTTAACATCAAGCAACAAGAAGTTCCTCGAAACGTTGGGCTTCAGAATTCTGTAATGGACATCTTTAATGTGACCGAAACTCCTTCGTTTGAGGATAAAATTGCTAAAGAAGAGGAACATGTGTTTCTCCCATATAACACATCGGCTCTGGATGCTAATGATGAGATTAGGATCCCTTGTCAAGCTGAAGATTTATATACTCTGCCTAACCGGAGTTATCTCTACATTGAGGGCTCTATTTCTAAGCCTAATGGAACACCTACGCTGGCGAAGCTGACTAACAATGCTCTGGCATTTATGTTTGATGAGATTCGACTGGACATGAATGGAACTTGTATAGACAGAACAAGGAATCCAGGCATTACATCGACTATGCGCAACTATGCTGCTCTCAACCCTATGGAATCAAATCGTTTGCTCAATGCCGGATGGTGCTACCCCGGGGAGGATGTAGATATTGTGCATTCAACAAGCGGAGCATTCAATGCCATAGTGCCCCTGTCAATGCTTCTGGGATTTGCAGATGACCACAAGGACCTCGTTCTCAATAGCAAGTTTGAGTTGGTGCTAATTCGATCTAAGGACTCCAAGAACTGCATTTTGACACCTGAGGGAGAAGGAAATGCCATTGTTAAACTAACTCGCATCGAGTGGAGGATGCCTGTAATTCGCCTTTCAGACGCTGAAAAGGTAGCAATCCTCAAGATCGTCAAGTCTGATAGAGCACTGCATCTTGCATTTAGAACCATGGATCTACATACCCAACCTGCTATTCCGCAAACTAGATCCTTTACATGGAACGTCGCAACAACGTCGAAACCGGAGAAGCCGAGATTTGTTATTGTGGGAGCCCAAACGTCCAGAACAAATAATGCGTCGATGGACTGTTCCGAGTTTGATCATTGTAACATAACAAATTTGAGGCTTTATCTCAATAGTGAGTGTTATCCCTATCACGACATGAACTTGGACTTTGAGAACTCAAGATTTGCAGCTTTATATGAAATGTATTCAAAGTTCCAAAACTCATATTACGGGAAAGACAATTACCCTCTATTGAAGAGAAAAGATTTTCTCAAATATGCGCCATTATTCATCATAGACTGCTCACATCAACCTGAGGAGATTGTAAATGGTGCTGTGAATATCAGACTTGAAATTCAAGCTAGTGCAAATATACCCGCACAGACTACTTTGTATTGTCTGATAATACATGACAGAGTTTTCACATACAAGCCCCTGACTCATGTGATGCAGTCCTTAATCTAATTCCAGCAGGGATTCTTGTAATGAAGGATATTAGGAATATAAGAAACATGTAAAGGAATTCAAGTGAATAAAAAGATATATAAGTTGAACATCATTTTCTTTTTATTTAATATCATTGTACATTTCGCATACCATCCTTCTCCAGCTCCTTGTTCCTACATATGTCATTTCTTTACAGAGAGTTAGGTTTATTAAATGCTTTTGTATATAGCATTCTAACCTCGTTAACTGACAAAATTCACTAAAATTTAAAATTATTTCACCGCTATTTAGAACTGTATTCAAAAATCTGATCCTTTCATCTTCCATAAACACAGTGACATTAAACGAATATACAATGTTCTCACTGTAATCACAACACACGTAGTTTTTCTCTTTGAAGAATGCTTCGAATACGTGAAGACTATTTCTAATTATTTCCCAGTCATGTGCTGACATAAACACGAAGTTGTCACTGACTCTGTTCTTAATGATCAGAGATGGAATGTGATAGATTAGTCCTATGTTAACACTATAACTTTTGGAAATGTGAACATCGCGGAGCATGGTTGCTTGTGACATGTTTCCCAGATTTTTTTTTATAAAGAAGAATGAGTCCGTTCCCTCTAATGCTTTCAGAGGTTCAGGCGTCTTGGTACACGCGAACTACTTGCATGCCTCTTTGGGGTAGCAGCAGCAGACGTCATTCGCTCTTCTAAGAGTGTCAGCCTCCTTTGCAGATCTGCAAAGTTATTTTTGGTTCTCTTTTTTCGAGGTTTCCTGATAGCGGTCCTGAAACAGAGCACATTGCATGTGTTACTTAGAAAGAGAAAAAAGATGGTATCTTGAAAGAATAGCATCTGACAGGTGAAACAGTTTCTTTCTTTAAGGAGTATGACAAGAATACTTACATTGATGTTTTGAGGCGTTCCAATTGTGTGCTCGGGGTACGCACAGGAGTAACATTCTCAATAGCTTCACCACCCTGATCTACCAGGAAGTCATCTATGGCCTGAGTAGATCGCTCCGCAATAGGAACATCGTTTTCATCCTTATCACTGGAGGTATCGCAATCAATAACAGGCCTAGGATCTCGAACTGTCATTCGAAGCCTGTAACAAATAATGTTTTTCAATAGAATTAGATATTTCAACGATTCTGTAAGGAAAGTGACGCGAATTTCTTTTTTCACTTCCACTTACTTTGATTGTCTCTGTCTGAGCTGGTACACGCTACACTTCTCATTGCAGAGGAAGTAAGAGTACATATGTTCATGAGCCTCGGGCTGCGTGCACAGGGTTGCATGCGTATCACACGAAGTAATGTGATGCTCCAAGCTCGAGAGTCTTATATACTCTTTCAGTAGTGGGGGGGGATTTCAGGAGCGAGGAGCGATGCATACCCATAGCCGGAGATGGAGTGGAAGGGAGGGTCTTCCATCCAACCATTGGTCACATGGGCAACAGGGGAGGGGAGGTTAACATTATTTTCATCTCAAACATGTACCAACCGGCACAAACCCTAAAGTAGGGGAGAAAGACATTCTTTAGTTCATTGACGCCAGCGCTCGGTGACATCTGGTCGGCATCATATCTACATCAAAGGACTTAACAATCATCGAATTATTTATGACCCATTAATTATAAGAAAAATGTTACAAAGAAACACACCTGCACTTTTACACATGACAGCTTAGGGGGGTGGTAACATTCCAGACATGTTACGACATGTCTCCCACCCCCACCCCTTATCAATTTATATGCAAATTAGATATTCTATTGTGCTTAAGTCCCCCTTTATGAACTACTCTGGTGAGTCATCTAGACTTCATAAACTTCAAAGTGAATTTGCGAGGGATTTGATTTGTACAGACGGCACAATATGTTTTAGAGCATTTTATTTTTAAAAAATTGGATGTGGAAAATGCTCCCAAGTTACCCAACAAGCAAACTCAGCAAAACATAAGCCGTTAATGGCACAAAAAAAAACACGAAAAAACAAGCATAAGCAAAAGCAGTTGAAGGAATATTTAGAGACCAATCAAGAACAATTTTCTTTCTATTTATGCGAAGTATTTTGTCATCTGATACACCGCTTTGGATACCAAATAACCATAATTTGAGAAACTTTCTGCGTGAACATACCACACAACATATACCTGACGAAAGCACATCACGAAAACGGTATGGCGACCATTTGTAGGACAATGTTGAATCAAGTATGCGAGATAAACTGGAAAATGAGTTTATATAGGTCTCAATAGATGAAATAACATGTTTTGAAGGTAAATATAAGCAAATGTAATAGTTGGTGCTCTTATGAAGTAAGAACCAACGGAGTCGTATCTCACTGTGTTAAATTTGGAGGTTACAAACAATGTAATAAAAACTTGATCTAAAATTCATTCTTTGAAAGTATTGTGGACAAATGGAATTAAATAAGATAAATAAGAGCCATCTACATGGCTAAATCAGGACGCACATTGAACGGCATGTTCTCTAATATAATACATTTAACGCACCTCGCACATGCAATCCTCCGCAATTGTGAACATAGAAATTTTACTTTAGTGGATTGGTTAGTGGTCATAGTTAAAATGGGTTTTTTGTAGTCACATCGAGAATTCAGTTACTTAGGTCCTTAGTACCATCAGTTCCACTTCCTCTTGAACCAATATGAACAAGATGGGGAACATGGGGTGATGATGCCCTCTATTATGCATAGTATCTACAATCAGTACAAGACGCTCATTTCTTAGACCCTAGTGATGCTGCATGCACCCTTATAGCCCAAGACTGTATTTCCTGCTTGCACACTCACTGTAATTTAATTAATGAGCAGTCGTCATTTAGGCAGACACTGCAGTTTAAATCGGAGTTTGATCTTGAACTGGTATCACTTAAGTTCATCATGAGTCTGTCAAAACGGCCCGTTACAACATCCAGCTGCACGTATTCCTCTTTGATAACGTGCATAATGTTTAGAAAGATCATCCATCTTTCTCAAAATGCTTTTAGATTTTCCTCTCATTTTACACCGTGTTTTGAAGGTACCAGTTGTTTTCAATTATCTGCGAAACTTATAACCCTTTTTTTTAATTTACGTCCTCGAACTTTAAGTCATATCGGACGATGAATGGAATGGGTGAAATGATGCTCAAATGAGCCCGGGGTCCACAAAGCGTAGAGTTACCCGACATTAGTCTTTCAGGATAAGGGAAAACCCCGGAAAAAACCTTATCCAGGTAACTCACCCTGACCGAGATTCGAACTCGGGACCTCTTGAACTTGAGGCAGACATGCTACCACCACGCTACCGAGGCGGGCTATAACACTTTGTTTGACATGTCGATATATTTAGCGATTAATTTCCTGATGCCATTTACCAAATTTCAGAAAGAAGCTCTATGAACTTGTGAAGTATGTTCAGCGCATTCAAATTTTCAACATTTTTTCAAAAAATTGCCTTTAGGGTAATTTTTGTAACCCAGAGCACTCATTTTATCACTGTCACAATTACATTGCTCACATTTTTTCTACATCGGAATGATTGCTTCTGATGTCTGCTGCCGTTGTTCAAATGTTCACGGTCATCACAGTTTATGTTTAATTAACATTTTGTTTATTTTTGAAGAAAATTATAATTATGCTTCGATGTTATCAAGGTATTTAGGATTAAGTTAACATTTTATATACAAAAATGACGTAAATAAATGGTGGAAATTTGTTTCTGTCCTCACGAGTGTTTCGGCTGTGGACTAATCATAGCGTCTACATTGGTCATGTGGTATGGAATCTTTTCTCTTTATCTGTGGCAAGTGTGGTCCTAATTTCGACTGGAGTATAACAGAACTATTCCAAAATTAAAATGTCAAGATTATAGATATGCCCTTTTAGTGATCGTCCGTGGTTCTCGCAGCCCTTCAACCCCACTCTGAACCACATTATGCCTCACTTTCGATTTGTGATTGGAATTGGTCCGGGTTGGAATTTGTGATAGTTTGTTCCTGAGCATATAGCTGTGAATTTTATATCGAGCCCTGCTGAACTAGTGTGTTAAGGTGTTACGTCATAGTTTTCGGTGTAGTGCCGAAGCACTGTGTGCACGAATATACTTATCTTAAAATACTTGTGTGTGTCTTTGTGAAGTAGTGGAAAATGTGCAAATTGCATTGGTAATGCAAATAGATAGGTAGTGGAAACAGTGCGATAACAGTGTGTGTGTGTGTGTGTGTGTGTGTGTGTGTGTGTGTGTGTGTGTGTGTGTGTGTGTGTGTGTGTGTGTGTGTGTGTGTGTGTGTGTGTGGTTTAATAACAGTGAGATATCAAAGTGCCAGTGACCAGGATCAAGCCGCCTAAACCCCGCTGAAAGCAGCGTCGGACGCGCGGCTATGTGCCCTTGTTGCACACAACTATTAGGGTCCACACTCCAAGCTGCTCCCAGCAGCACTTGCGCTGCTCCAAAATGGCGGCCGCAGCTGCGGCACCAGCAGCCCTACCACAATGTGCCAGCCAAGCGGCTGGCTCATTAATGCTTCCACTCGGTCAGCCGGCCGTAGCAAAAGCTGCAGCACTACAACCACTCGCCATTCATCGAGGCGGTCAGCCGGCCGCCTTTATAGATGCACAGCCTACCACTAGCAGCCACTATCCTCCTCTCAGACCACCATTGGCTGCACCATCCATCATCGGTGACGTCTCCATGGACCAGAGCAGCGCGAAGGACGAGCAGATGGCCCGAAAATTCCAAAAACTGTCCCGGGAAGTTAAAGAGCTCCAGAAGGAGATCTCTCACCTCCAAGAAATCCTGGAAGACATGGCACCAAAAAAAAAAATTGCTACCGACCTGGCGCGCTGCTACCAAGAGCACGCTATTAAAAAGCGTCATCTAGTGCAGCTCGGCGAAGGGTGGCAAGCCGCCCCACAAAGAAAGCGCCCCTTACACCGGAGCAGTTGCCAGGAATCGGATACCGACGGTGAGCGTCCGGGAACACATACCGAGAAAAAGAAAAACAAGACACGGCACCTCAACCTGCCGCTCAACACGGCGAATAGATACACGGCGCTGTCTTTATCTGAGGCGGATGAGGGCATTGACCAACCGACGCCAGCAAAAACCGACGCCAATTTACCGGCACGTTCAAATCCCACACCCACGCTCCCAAAACCACAAAGACCCACCCGAGCATCCCCCATAATACAACACTCACAACCATCCACCTCCACGACTACCCCCACCCCGACTACCACCGCTACAAATACTCCTTCAACTGAAGCCCAAAAGCCGCCACGTATCGTCATTCCCGACGGTCGCCAGACGACAAACGTTCTCCGCATCCTCCGGTGCTCTCTTCCCGCCGGACAATACAATCTACAGGCGACACGCACGTGCCTGAAGCTCTTTCTTCAACGGAAGCAGGATGCAATGCCGTCCATGACGCTCCTGAAGAACGCCGGCATTGAAAATTTCAGCTTCACCCCCAGGAGCGACCAGCCCCTTCGCTACATCTTGAAGCGGCTTCCCGAGGACCTCGAGGAGGGCTTCATTCAAGAGGACCTGGAGGGGAAAAGCTACACCGGCATCCAGGTACGCCATCTTAAATCCCATAGCAAGCCCCTGCCAATATTCCAAGTTACACTAGACAGAACCACAAAATATCAGAACTTTTTGCAAGAACGAGAGGTGTGCCATATCATGGTCACCGTGAAGGTCTTGAAAACAAACCGTAATATTACTCAATGCTCAATTGCCAGCAGTTAGGGCACACATTTAAAATGTGCCAGATGACCTCCCGGTGTGTCCTCTGCGGTGGCCTCCACCGATTAGCTGACCGCCCGAAGAAGGCCAAGCAGGACTTTACACCCCACGAACTGTGGGGAGACGCACCCTGCCAGCTATAGAGATTGCGAGACGTTCCGCAACGAACGCCACCGTCGCCAACTGGCAGCCATAGCCAGGGCACCCCAAAGTGCTCAACCAGGGCCAAGACCCATTGCCAACCCGGCCCTGGTCAGAAAAGGCGTCTCATTTGCAGACGCCATGAGAGGGCACAAACTGGCGAACCTCCAAAAGCTCCCCCCCATCCAGGCGTCTTCTGGCAACCTGGGTGGCATTAAAGAAGTATTCGGTCTCCTTAAGGAACTGAATATCCAAGCAATTTTACCAACGCTACAGCCCTTCGTTACGAAGTTTAAAAGCTGCAGCACCACTTTGGAAAAATTAGAAGCTCTAGTATGGTTCCTCTCAGAAGTCTTCGAGTAAATGGCATCTACAGGCAGCAGCACGAGCTGGAGAACTACCTGCGGCGTAACAAAATTGATGTCGCATTTATTTGCGAAACAAAATTAAAACCAGAGTACAATTTTAAACTCAGGGGTTACCAAAGTTGCTCATTCCCCTGTCACGCTGCCACCACTAACAGCGTTAGAGTGCGCGGCTCTTAAAACACGTATTAACAGGACAACGGTGATGCTGGTAGCCCTCCATCGGCCGCCCCACTCTCCGGATTTCCGACAAGACCTCGAACAAATTCTCTCAATGGCGGAGCACGTTATAATTGCAGGAGATTTCAACGCCCGGCACCCCTGGTGGTACTCCCGCCGAGCGAACGCGGCTGCAAATCTCCTGGTAGAACTTATAACAGAAAATGACGACCTCGAGGTTCATATTCCTCCAGAACCTACATTTTGGCACAAAACAGGGCACTTTGACCCTGAAATTTTGGACTTCGCACTCACAAAAAATGTGGCACTAGGAAACAACTTCATTGTGTATCACAGTGCATTTCGACATCTGCGGCGCCATCACGACCGGTTTGACCGGCCCTCTGAGGCGCGCAGATATACACTGGAATACATTTACGCTCGAAATGTACAGGATGGCGCAGCCTGGGCTGTCATACTACAGCGAGGCGGACATTGACGTTGCCATTGAAAATTACACCGCCTCGCTGCACACGGCCAAAAGAAATTCTACCAGCTATACCATAAGCTCACCCAGTTTTTGCACATACCTTGAGGTGGAGCAGCTCATCGCCAGCGGCGCTTGACGAGGCTTTGGCGGCCTACCCGCCAGCCAGAGTGCAAAGTGCTAGCAAAATGGCAACAAATTACACTCAACAAAATTGAACAGTGGGAGCAAAAAGATGCTAAGCACCACACATTCGGACCATTCTTTGTGTAAATTACTAAGGGCACTTAAAGTCTCCTCGAGCGCCCACTCAGGCACTGAGGCACTGCACACTCGCCTCGGCCTGCACTTCTCCTCCGAGGAGAAAGCCGAGGTTTTTGCAGACTGTCTGGCAGAAGAATTCACAGAGAACCCTGCGTCGAGCCCCGAGTTAGAACGGGAAGTCCAGACATGGGTACAAAACTGGGTGGCACAGAGGCATGAGCAACACTTGCCCCTCACAACACCGCAGGAAGTCTACAAGCTCATTAGAAAGCTGCCTAATGGGAAAGCCGCCGTCCCGGACAGGGTGACTAATGAGGAGCTCAAGCATCTCCCGAGAAAAGCTCTGGTGCATCTCACAAAAATTTACAACTCCTGTTTGCAGCCAAACTACTTCCTTGACGCTTGGAAACGAGCCACGGTCGTAATGCTCCCGGAGCATGGGAAAAGCGCCAGGCAACCTCAAAACTACCGCCCCGTTAGTCTCCTCTCTACTATTGGTAAATTGCTCGAAAAGGTGATACTGTTTCGACTCCAAAATCAACTTTCGTCACTGGATGACATTTCCAACTCCCAATTCGGCTTTCGAAAACAACATTCAATAGAGCTACAACTCTTAAGATTAACTGATGACGTGACAGAGCAATTTAACAATGGGGCTTCATCGTTGGCACTATTTCTGGACGTAGAAGCTACATGTGATCGGTGCTGGCACAACGGCGTGATTTACAAACTGCACCGAAAGTTTCCCGGACTCCAAAATTCCTTAGCACTGCTGCACAACTTTTTAGAAAACAGACGCTTCTACGTCCAAGTGGGCGGTTCCTCCTCTAAGGAGAGAGTCATGCATGCTGGCGGCCCGCAAGGGGCCATCACGTCCCCGCTATTGTACATATTGTTTACCAACGATTTCCCCGTGGAAGCCAGATGCAAAGTGGCCATGTACGCTGGCGACACTGCAATACACAACCACCATAAAAATCCTCGTTTCGGCCTATTAGATATGCAGCGGTATATTGACCGCTTCCTTTCATGGCTCCATGACTGCAAAATTAAAATTAATGCAAATAACTGCCAGCTTATCCATTTTTCAAAGCGCGCCCTTTGGCTATGGACCTAACGGTCGGTGGTCAGCTATTGCACTGCCATCAGCAGATCAAATACCTCGACGTGACTTTGACACGCACAATGAGCTGGTCCACCTACATAAAAGATAATGCCAACAAAGGGCGGCAGCGATTACAGATGTGCGTCCACATATTTAGGAGTAAACAACTGAAACTCCGCTCGAAGGTTATCTTGTACAAGTCGTTCATTCTGTCAGTGGTTCTATACGCGTGTGTGGTCTGGGCATACGCATCCAAAACAACCATCAAATACCTTCAAACTCTGCAAAACCTCTCCCTCAGGAAAATCCTTTCCGCTCCCATCCGCACCACAAACGATTCGCTCCATCAAGAAGTCCGCATCCCGACCATCCCCGAGGCAATGGAAAAAAGAGCCCCATCCATTTGGGCGCGCTTTCGTCGGCATACAAACCCTTTAATCCATAACATCGGAAAAGGTGAGCCAAAACACCGCAAACATAAACGGGTGAAAATACTGTAAATAAGGACGGCGCGCCACCCATTGCGCACCCAAAATCCCCGGCCCAAGGCCTAACAAACCGCCGGCAGGGGCCGCCACTCCCAGGCTGCCCAAGGAATTGAGCGACATGCCGCCGCTCAGCAGGACAGCTGAATGTAAATAGTGTACAAAGCAAAGTGAAGTGTGCGTGAATGAGTGTGTGTGAGTGCGAGGGACGTACTACGTATGCCCATGAGTGTGTGTGTTATATATGTAAATAAAAAAATCAAGAAAAAACTGGAGCACCTAAAAGAAAACGAACTAACTAAAGCTGTTCTCGGTGCGCCCATAAAGGGAAGCCGTATGGGCTTTATATAAAGCCATGACGTCAAAACCAACAAAAACTGAAAAATGTAATATAATTCAAATGTAGAGCCTGTAAGCCGGGTCCATTTTATCGGCACCAGGTATATCAAACAAAAATAAAAAGCCTAAGCCTAAGCTTCAACCCCTAGATACATGTTTGTAACCTCATAAATAACACCAATATATAAACCCACATTTCACCCTACAACATCCCGAAATCCATCTTATCTGCTGTAAAATCCTTAACGGGTGGGCACGCAGCAAAAGCCTTCTGGCTATATACAGCCAGCCACCACCACATGGCATTCATTTGTGATTTTAATGACGATTTTAGATACTTCATATCGATTATGTTGGAATGTTTATATAATTCTGATGAGCAAGACGTTTGTAAATGTCTATTTCTAATGGCTCACAAGCCGTAGGATTTAAATGGAATCTGGCGTTTGCGAGAAGACCCCAAATCGATTTAGG
>CM060950.1:330271868-330434368 GCA_030765055.1 Mantis religiosa
AATACATTACATATAGTACACAAACACAATATTTCTTAAACTATTACAATGGATCAGTACACAGTGGTTCAGGCTTTGTTCCTGACATACCAGGTATTTGACCATTGTCTCTCTGTCCTGCCGCTGTTCTCTTTTCCGGCCATTATCTCTACATGTCCTTTACAGTTCAAAAACAGGTTTTTCGAGCTTAGCTACCTCTGAACAAAAATATTTGTGTTACTAATTACATTTTAATTCCATTCATACTTTCATTACCCATACACAATATAACACTCATGTGAAACAATTACTCCTTTAGTTAAATGTACAGAGCACATAACTTTTTTATTTACTTATTATTCCTCCATTTCTTGCCTTATTTCACATACATTACTTTATATAAATTGTTTTAAATACATATTATACGTATACTTTCTGGCCTAGCTACCAATTTCATATTCATTTCGGAGATTAGGTGTTCCTTTACCTATTATACGCTCTACGTGGGACTTATTTATTGCTTTCTCGTCGCAACAGCAAAGAAGGAGGGAAAGAAAGGAAAGAAAGAAATCATACACGAAGGGACATACTTATTCTTTTATAAAACTGTGTTCTCTTCCCATTAGATTATCTCTTGCACTCTTATTCTCTCTCACTAAGTTAGCCTGAATTCATCTATCTCAATGCCATTCCCTCGCGATATTGCCTGGCGGTTTATGAGTCACTGTTGTGTCGATTTAAACGCCTCCTTGAATGGGTGTATCGAGTCAAGATGGTATTCCCTACTTCTCTCCCAGTTCTAATTTCACCTAGTCTAAATGTACTGTCACCCACGCAGCTGATTATCTCCCATAGGTCCTTTCCATAACAAGTTCAACGTCTTATACTGTTTCTTCAGCAGTGAGGACTTGTAATAATTCCTAACCAAAACTTTGTCTCCTGCCAGCGGTTTCCAAGTATGTGCGTGTCTCGTGGCTTTGCTCTTTCGTTTGTTACTTCTGTCTGTTACTTCTGTCTGTTATTTTTAACGGCTCGCTTATTTCTTTCTGCTTCCGTTTCTTCAATAATGAGTAAGGATTTTGGGACACCCTTTATTATTGGGTCTGGTGACTGTCTGGTCATGAGCTGCACCGGTGTGCATCTATGGCTGGGGTGTACAGCATTATTCATAATCCATTGAACGTAGTGTAGACTCTCAGGCCATCTAGCGTGCTTTACATTGCACAATACTCTCAGATAAGTATTCAAGTCACGCATTGTGCGCTCGGAGGGATTACTTTGTGGGTGATAAGAGCTTATATAGTATAGCTTGACATTTGCTTCTTTGAGCGTGTTAACAAATTTATGCCCATGCTGTACAGTTGCATTGTACAGCAAAATTGCATCCATCTTGCCGTACCTATGGATGTATTCCTTAACTATCTTTTCTGCGCATTTGGCGCTGTTTAACCTCTTTAGGGGGTACTGGGTCACAAACTTTGTCATTACATTAACCATGACGAATATGTTCTTTAGGCCAGTTCTACCTGTGGGCAATGGGCCATGTTCATCCAGAGCGATCATTTTCAAAGGTGAATCTCTAGATATGGCCAACGGTGTTCTATCGAATTTTATATTAAGGGGCTTTGCCTTTTGGCAGATCTCACAATTGGATATAATTTTTCGGGTCTTTCTTCCTAATTTTGGCAAGTAAAGGTGTTCCGATATGGTTAAGCACGTTCTGTCTACACCTGCGTGAATTAATGCAACATGGTGTGCCTCAATTACCAATTCCTCTAATTTGGCGGGTATATATACTTTCCAGGTGGGTACGTGTCTTCCATCTAATTTGTATATCACATTTTCAAATAAACCTAACTTTCCTTTGTTTTCTGGTCCAATTGGGGGCACAGTTTCCCGAATTTTGGCCAATTTACTGTCGTTTTGCTGGTATTCCTCTAATCGTTTCAATTTTGTAGCCACTCTGTCATTCAATTTTAAGTCTAATTTTATTATTTTGACTTCGCGTTGCGCACTCGGTACTGTTTCGGGAAGGTTCTCACCGATGCTTATCCTCGAAAGAAGGTCACTAAAAATATTACAGCTTCCGGGGATGTGCCTTATATCTACACGGTATGACATTATCTCATGGATATACCTTGATATTTTTCCGCTGGTCATCTTACAATCCCTTATAAATGCTAGACTCACGTGGTTGGTGTATATGATGACTGGTTTGTTATAAATATAATGTTTGAACTTTTGTATCCCGTAAAATATAGCACCAATCTCTTGCTCAGTAATACATGCAATTCTTCCAGCAGCGTTTATCGACCTTGACGCTGTCGCAATGACGTGGAGCTCCCCTTCGGGGTATTCCTGGGTGAGAATGCATCCGTATGCAACCATTGAAGCATCGGTATACATAATAAAAGGCAAGTCTGCCCTGAGGCGTGTTAATAATATTGAATTGGCAAACAACTGTTTCAACTTATTAAATGTATTCTCCTCTAGGTCCGACCAACTCCATTTAGTGTTCTTTAACAACAGTGCCCTCAAAGGTGCCGTTTCCTTGGCATAATTTATTAAAAATCGGCTCTGGTATCCTAACACACCTAAAAACTTCTTCACTTGTTTCGCATTCCGTGGTCACGGTATTTTCAAAATGGATGCTATGCGTTCTTTATCCGGTGATATAGTTTCACCTGAAATTACATATCCTAAAAAGGTTACAGTCTGTGCGAAAAACTTGCACTTGTCCCAGTTTAAGGTTAGACCACACTCTCCAACTCGGTCTAGTATCGCTTCCAGATGGTCCAGGTGTAAGTCGGTGTCTAGTCATGCACTAACACGTCGTCAGCACATTGGTAAATGTAATTTCCAGTATTTGTTCCAAATACTGCGTGCATTGCTCGCAAGAAACCACTCCCTGAGACGCACAAGCCGAACGGACATCGTCGAAGGCAGTACACTCTTCCTTTATGGATGAATCCTAGGTTTTTCCGCAATTTTGGCTCTACTTCAATTTGTAAGTATGAGTTAGATCGAGAGATGTAAACCATTTCTGTCTTCCGATTCCGGCTAATATTTCCTCTATGTTTTGCATCCTCACATAATCAGGCGTGACAAATTGATTCAAGTGTCTCGCGTATATATTTATTCTGACTGTACCGTTCTTTCTCTTAACAATACACAGCGGCTGTACGTAAGGTGTGTCCGAAACTTCTATTATCCCGTCCTGCAACATTTCGGTTATATTTTCAGATACTGCCTCCCTTATTTCCTGGGGTATAATCCTACATTTGTAGTGGTTGATTGGTACCTCGGCAACTTCAAATGAATATGTAAACATATTTCATCTCCCAGTTCTAGCGGTAAAAATCTTTCGGTTCTTTAACAAAATGTTTTGCAGTCTCTGTCGCTGTTCCTTAGAAATTTGGGTCAGCTGTCCGATTCGTGTTTCTACCTGCTCCGCGAAGCATTCTATTGTCTCCTCCGTCTGTTTACATCTACCCCTCTCTTCTGCGTGCATTATGCCATCAGCTGTCTCGCTCTCTAGGTCACTGCACTCCAGTCTATTTTGTAAACATTGCAGACTTCTATCGTTTACTCCACTGTCATCCCCAATATGAATGGCTTCTGCAGTATTCCAGGTCTTAAGTCTCAGAACGTACAAATAAATACCCTTTCAAACCGCAATTTAAATTTATTAGGACTTTACTGCATATGTACTGAGCAAAGGAAAACGCATAATTACTTCAAATTGAATAGGTTTCGAAACAAACAATACAGTAGGCTACTTCAATATGTGGCTTTGGATTGAACAAATACAGAAACAGCTAAGCTAATAAAGACAACAATGCTTACTTCATGAAAGTGATTTACACATGGCACAACTTAGAGAGAGACAGCAAATTGAAATATCGCCAACATCTCTTGATCTGAACCCCTTAGACATTCTCGTGTGGGGAATTTTGAAGCAGGGTGTTTACAAGTACCTACCAGAGATCTTGAAGAGTTAACGCGAAGAATTGGTCAAGAAATGCACCTGATCGGGCAAATAGTGTAGCTGGCTTCACTTACCACTGAACGTTAAGCATCTTTTGAAGGGAATTCATCATGTGTTACAACACAGCACCATTAATTTTGTTATGAATGTGTTTTCTTGGTTTAAATTTCACTTACTGTAAACAGTTTAATAAAGCATCTACCCGTACATTCCGAGACCAGAGGATCAAAAATAATGCCACGCTCTATTCACAATCATAGTGATAGGAAAATGTGTTGATATCTTACAGTTTTTCTGATAATATCGCTCCGCAAAACTATAGCAACAAAGTTAAAAGCATTGTTCCATACTTTTTGCACATCCCGTATACTAATTATTGCATTAGCATGGCAACAGAATTAAAATGTTCGTTTTCTTTCTTTTTCTCCTTAATGCCTTTCTTTTCTTCTTCTGTTGCAAAATTTTCAGAGTAAGCCCTTTTGAAAGCAGTGTTACACTCGGGTTTATTTTCTTGTTTTAATATTTTATAAAACTAGTAGTTTGATTAACATATTGGGGAAAAAGGCAATTGCTCAGCACAAGATTAAGGTCTAGTAGGATTTTGATAGGGAAATAATCATCAGCTAAATCACATGACTTTTCTCTACCCAAAATCATTTAATTTCGCATCTATTCCACACAAGCAGATCACATTATGAAAAAAACTTCCGATAAAATTGTAATATTGAATTCTGGCGTGTAGGTAATAAACTGATTGCTGTAATTATAGAATAATGGTAACCGAAGCAAGCTGTAGATAAACTAATAAACTTGACTTATAAACACCCATCTCATAAGAATGCAACGGAACTAAAAAGTTGTCTTAATTATAGAGTTTACAAAGTAAATTTTATTTTATTTCATTTCATATAAAAGTATGGTTAAACAAAAACAAAGTTAGTTTACAAAGTTGCAGGGAGCAAAATGGTGGATAAAAACCGCTGCACCTCCTCCCCTTTTCACGTAATGGCTTAATATATTTTCAATAATAATTGTTGTTTTTTTTACCTTGGAGGGGAAAACCCCAGTTACAGAAGACGGCCCACGTGAGACGGCTGACAGTTTGAGGGTCCCTGTGCCCTGAGGGGACCAGGCATACTCACTAAAAAGCCCCTCCACGTGTTAGTTCCGTGCATCTTAGATTACTTTACGTGCATTTATTATTATGCTTCATAGTCGGGTCCCACATAGCACCCCGGTTAATATGTGGAATCTACTAAGCTGGCGTGCGTTGCATGCGTGCGCATCAACGTTACTTCTTGGTGGTGACCATGAAATCTGGACACCACCAAGTGTTAATCATGCGTAATTAGATTGTATATCTATGGCTCAGGCCGGGTAGACCTGTTAGTATTAAGAGTATAGAGTTGATTATTCAAATAACTTATATGTGCTGCTTATTCATATCTGTATTGTAATATTAAAGCTCAGCCCTTGATGACCTTTTAGTCAGGTATTAGAAATGCTATGGTTCTTATAGTGCTAGTTTCCTAGGCTTGTCAATTGTTGGTATGTAGCATGCTATGCAAACAATGTGTTTGGTCGTCCTTTGTTCCGGTGTGGCCGTTCGTCATTGCCTTAATCCTTGCGCTGCGCTGCATATGAAGTCGCCCGCTCTCTCTGTGCGTGAAGGATACTGGTGGGAGGCCCTCGGACTCCCGGGCCGCCTTGCATATTGTCAAGGACTTGGAGAGCTCTGTTCGGGCAGCGTTCTGAAAAGAGTATAAGAAAAAAATTAGTGATGGAATTATAGGGAGAAACAGCCTAACTGTCTATGTCAGTCATCTCTGATTGGGTTGTCTAGAAAGTTCTGTACGTCATCGTCGTCAAGTTGTATGAGTCTTCTCTCGAAAAGAGATAGTGGTTCTGCACGTGTGTTTATTCTGTTGTTTAGTTTCCAAGGCGTGTTATTAGAGGGCTGTGGTGTTTCTCTAGGTTTTTATAAGTCTCATAGGCTAATTTCTGAATGAATTCTTCTACTGTGTGCATTTTTAGCTCGCTGTGTAGTAGGTCAGCTGGTGCTGTATGAGGTACTTTCGCTATCATTCGTAATATTTTGTTTTTAAACGTTTGTAATTTTAGTTTATATGTTTTGGCGTCATACCCCCCACACCGGATTTGCATAGGTGAATATGGGTCTTATAAGTGTTTTGTATAGGGTGAGTTCTAAGTTCATGTTTATTTGCGAATTCATGTTTGTGAGGTGGTGGAGCTTGCCTAATTGGGCATTGGCTTTACCCCTGATTTGATGGACGTGCTTTTTCCACGTCAGTCCTTGGTCCATATTTAGTTCTAGCCAGGTGACTGTGTCCGTCCACTCAATATTTTATCCGAATATAGAGAGTGGGGGGCTGGTGTCTTCCGAATCTGTGTTTAAGCTTTCTGCTGAATATTATGGCTTCTGTTTTCCTTGGGTTTACTTTAATACGTCATTTTGTGAACCATTCTTCTAGGTTTTCAGAGCGCTTTGTAGTCTCCGGTGGATGAAATCCAGTTTGGCTGATTGTGTCACAATTGCTGTGTCATCTGCGTAGATGTATAGATCTGTGTA
Source organism: Mantis religiosa (assembly GCA_030765055.1). Lineage (NCBI taxonomy): Eukaryota > Metazoa > Arthropoda > Insecta > Mantodea > Mantidae > Mantis > Mantis religiosa. The sequence goes on from CM060950.1 coordinate 330,278,426, forward strand.
ATTTGTTTTCGGGATGTCGTTCATGGTAATGTTAAAGATAATCGGTCCTAGGATACTACCCTGAGGGACTCCCGCCTTCACTGGGTGGGGGGTCGATAAGTGGTTGTTAACTTTCGATTGGAACTTGCGGTCGTGTAGGTAGTTCGCGATGAGCTTTATTAATATCTCGTGTATGTTTAATGTTTTAAGCTTTTTGAGCAGTCCTACGTGCCACACCCTGTCGAATGCCTGTTCAACGCCAAGCAAGAGTACCCCTGTAGATTTGCGAATGTTAAACCCTTGAGTTATGTGTTCTGTGGCTCTGATTAGTTGCAACGTTGTAGAGTGTTTGGCTATAAATCCAAACTGCTCTGGGATTGTGACATTTTGTTTGATTAGTTAGACATTCAGTCGTTTGAGTATAACCTTTTCAAGAACTTTACCGCGAACGCTTAGAAGACTTATTGGTCTGTAGTTTTGTGGGTGAGAGGGGTCTTTGCCCTTCTTGGGGAAGTGTACTACAGTGGCAAGCTTCCATCTCTTGGGATAATACCCTTTATCCAGTGTGTAATTGAATATATTTGCTAGTGGTTTGTTCGCGTCTTCCGGTATGTTGGCGAGTACCACGTTTGGGATTTCGTCGGGTCCCGGCGCTTTTCGTTGAGGGAGGTGCTTAATAATCCATTTAATTTCCCTGGGACATGTTCGTCTAACTTTATTGTGTGTTTTTAACTCTTTATAATTCTTTGTTTCTGCTTCCGTCTCTTCCGCAAATTGTGGGCAGGACGGACTGGCATTCGGAGTCAGCGTTGCTTGCAGTACGTCCGCTAATGCATCTGCTTTCTGTTTATAGGTTGTGGCTATGAATTGGTTGTAGTTTAGGGGAGGGATTTGTACCCTGTCGCGTGCCAGGCAGCGGGCTATCTTCCACACTGAGTCTCTCTCGTAGTTGAGATTCTCAAGTGTGAGTTGCCATTGGTTTGAAATATGAGTTGAGATTCTTTTTTGCACTAATGTGTTTATGTATCTGTAACATTCTTGGTCGACTATATGTCTGGACTTTTGCAATTTTCGCCTCGCTCTGTTTCGTTTTGCTGTTAAGGAGATTATATCTCGAGGAAGTTGATTAAAAACGTTTTGGGCTGGCTTGTGGGCAATGATATTGCTGTTGCTGTCTTTTTGGGCTGCTCCAGTTGGAGTGCTGCCCTGTTGGCGTTTTCGTTTGAATTTAGAGGGAATGTGGGGAGGTTTATGCTTACAGTGTTTGCAAACTTCTCCCAATCTGCTTTGTTGTAGTTCGGGCGTTTTAATGGCGGATCCTTAGCCACATTACCTTCTAGAGTGATTATCAGGGAATGTGGTCTGACGACAGTTCGTTCTTGACTTGAAGGTGAAGCCTTCAGGTAAGGTTTCGTGACAATGCTATGTCAAGTATGTCGGCTCTTTCTCTTCTGTTGAATGGAATGTAGGTTGGTTCTTCCGGCGCAAGGATTATTAGATCCGTTCGATTTTCTAGCCTGAGTAATGCGTTTCCAGCGGGATTTGTCTCACTGCAAACCTAGATTTGATGTTTTGTGTTGAGATCTCCCGCTATTAGAACTTCGTTATTTTGTTGCATTAAGTTTAATATGTCTGCTGTGTTTAGGGTCCCAGGGGGGCATATGCCGCCGTTACAAGTGTTCGACAGTTGTCTAGTGTTATAAATATGTTGGTGATTTCCAGATTTTGTAGTTGTGGTACTTGGGTGACCTCGTGCATTATGTTATGTCTTATTATTATGGTCGCGCCTTCGCCATATTGGTTCCTATCCGCGCAGTGGGTGGTGTATCCCGGTCAATATTTGTGCGATGTATTTCTGTAATTAATGCTATGTCTATGTTGTTTTGGTGAGAAAGTTGGATAGTTCGGTCTTTTATCGTCTTAGTCCTCTAGCATTCCATGTTAGTAAGTTTAGGTGTCCTGGTTTGTTCAGATGAAGCGTGGTGTGACGAGTAGTTCTATGAAGTTCCTGTACGTGGCCATTAGGGAGTGGGCCTCCGAAGAATCCGCTTCCAACAGGGATTTAAAGATGTGCAGGCACGTTTCCTTGAAGCCGTCCTCCCTCATGCCGGAGCTTAGTACCTCCTGGTATATTTTCCTTTGATAAGGAATCCTAGTATCTTGTTTTGGGGCTGGTCTGGGCTGTTGCCCCATGGACTGCAGACGTGGATCTCGGAGTCCAATTCCGTCCCCCAGTATAGCTGCCTCCCACCGCGCAGCGGTCACAACCGTGAGCGGCGCCCGCGCCACAAAGGCTCCCCGCGCCTCCCGGATCGCCGACACGCCAGGTGGACGCCCGTTTACCTCCCGGAGGTTGCGCGACGTTGCAACTTGCCTTTGGTATTCCGGGCAAGCCCGATACCTGACCTCGTAGCCTATACCAAGGCAAAGGACGCACTTCCTCCGGAGAGTGTCACGTCACAGCTGCGCTAATCATGGTTGTCGGTGCACTTGGAGCACGCCGCAGTCCCCGTGGTTCACTGTCCGTTGGTGTACCTGAGATGCTGGCAGTAACTACACTGCACGGGGATGACAGCCCGTCGGTACGGCTCCACCTTCACCTGCAAATGCAGCACAGTTATGATTAGTTTCAGACGGTCCAGGTAATCTGCCGTCGGAACGTTCAACAAGTAGAATGGTAGAGGCATTTGGGCCCGATCAAACCATCTGAGCTGCACGTCACGCAGCACTGAAAAATGCGCGGCCTGCAGCTCGGCCTTAATTGCCTCCACCTCCCAATCATAGTAGACGTGCTTCAGCACGGCTCTGAGGCTCTGGCAGTCCTCCTTCTAGCCGGTGATCTGTGCGTAATGGGGCGCTCAATATCGCCAACAGCTAGGGCATATGTTTTAACTGAGCTATTTAATGACAACTGATGTTCCTTAATGAGCTTACGAATTTCCTGACTCACGGGGCTATCACTTGGGAACTTAGAGGACAAATCCATATAAGGATGATTAACCAATAAAGTAGAGGCACCCAGAGAAACTATTAAAACTAAAAGCAATGCAAATTGCAGTAACAGAACAGTTAACATATGTGGCAATACAAATAGCACAAAATTATTACAGCATATGAATAAAAATACAATAATAATGCACCTGAAAAAGTATGTGTTAGTATTCTACACACATGCTGGGAAGAAAACAAGATTAAGATACACTATGTTGAAAGTAATATATTATTGTGTTTGAGAATGCCACAAACAAAGCCAAATGTTTGAATCTAAAGTTTGCATAAAGAAAAATTCTGATATTAGAAATAACAGCAGTGAACGTTTTAACACTATATGTTACGTTTAGCATTACAGAAGTATCTGTATCTTATATCTGATAAAAATAACTAAACATAGAATGAAATTTTTAACATCTTATCATCCAAAACAGTTATGATAACTTAGGATCAAAAGTTATGGAACGGGATATACCGAGGGGTGAAGACATGATTCTCAACAAAAGAAAACAATTTTTATGGAGTTTGGCACCTTAGCCACCTGTTGAGTTAAAACATTTAAGGTACAGGGATCGTTTTCTAAATTTGCAAACACAAACCCCGGCACTCCGCCATATGTTACATGTCGGTTTGGGGGGGGAGGTTATAGGAATTGCGAGAAGTGCAAATGTACAGGGTTGGGAAACCGGTGCCGAGATCATGTGCTACCTGAAAAAACTAGCAGGTGCTGTAGGGGTTTAAAAGGTAAGGAGTGTTAACCTTTAACCGCATGTAACTGGGAGCGTAGCTATGGATAAGGTAGAGCAGAACAAACCATCTAATTCAAAATGAACTGAGTAACTGTATTTCAGAAATGCCTAACGTTTCTACAGGGCACTCCCTGGATCTGGATGAGATCAGCGGCGCTTTGGTAACATTTAAATACACAATAACATAATGCAACTATACCTTTAGAGATGCGTTGTTTATATGGCTGAACCTTGGGCGACTGGCAAGAGATGTACAGCGTGGTGCTCCCTGTAAGCGATCTTAATCGTAGCAGCACTTTAAAATAAACTCTTGCTAATCTTTACAGAGACCGTCAGCAAGTCCCTTCTCAAATCTATGTGTTAGATCCCCCTGGTGCTAACTCAACCAAGCTTAAATAGGGGTCCTACCCAAAAGCCAACTCAACGATTCCCACGATAACTATTAATTTCCTTCCTTATTGCACCATATTGTGCAATCATTTTTACATCATTGAGGTTACTGATCATTGTTACTGACCACCTAGGCATTATCTCCCTTGATCAGCAGGATTTGCGATTCATTGTTTACAACATGGAGAACAAGTTGAGTCCTGTTATAGGCCACCTGTGTATTATTTCGCTTGACCAGCAGGATGTGTGATTCATCAGTCCAAAGTACATGTTTTGCCAGTCAGCAGAATTTACGCTTAATCATAAACAAACAGCTTTGCCCAAACTCAAGGCACCCGAAATAAATGTTACATAATAATTCTTGTAGCAATTTCCAGATCTTGTTCAGCCTATACAGACAAAAGTATGTCGGCTCTTTCTGTTCTGTTGAATGGAATGTAGGTGGGTTCTTCCGGGGCATGGATTATTAGATCCGTTCAATTTTCTAGCCTTATTAATGCGTTTCCAGCGGGGTTTGTCTCATTGCAACCCCAGATTTGATGTTTTGCGTTGAGATCCCCCGCTATTAGAACTTCGTTATTTTGTTGCATTAAGTTTAATATGTCTGCTGTGTGTTGGGTCCCGGGGGGGGGGGGCATATGCCGCCATTACAAGTGTTCGACAGTTGTCTAGTGTTATAAATATGTTGCTGGTTTCCAGACTTTGTAGTTGTGCTACTTGGGTGACCTCATGCATTATGTTATGTCTTATTATTATGGTCGCGCCTTCGCCATATTGGTCCCTATCCGCGCAGTGGGTGGTGTATCCCGGTATATTGAATATGTCCCTATTTGTGAGATGCGTTTCTGTAATTAATGCTATGTCTATGTTGTTTTGTGTGAGATAGGTGGATACTTCGATCTTTTTTCGTTTTTGTGTTTTAGCATTCCATGTTTAGGTGTCCTGGTTTGTTCAGATGAAGCCTAGTGTGACGAGTAGTTCTATGAACTCCCATTACGGAGCGGACCTCCGACGGATCCGCCTCCAACAGGGATTTAAAGACGTGCAGGCACGTTTCCTTGAAGTCATCCTCCCTCATCCCGGTGCTTAGTACCTGCTGGTACATTTTCCTTTGATAAGGAATCCTAGTATCTTGTTTTGGGGCTGGTCTGGGCTTTTGCCCCCTGGGCTGCAGACGTGGATCTCGGAGTCGAATTCTGTCCCCCCGTAGAGCTGCCTCCCACCGCGCAGCGGTCACAGCCGGGAGTGGCGGCCGCACCAAAGCGGCTCCCCGCGCCTCCCGTGTCCCCGACACGCCAGCCGGACGTCCGTTCACCTCCCGGAGGTTGCGCGCCACTGCAACTTGCCTTTGGTACTCCGACCAAGCCCGATATATGAACCCGTGGCCTATACCAAGGCAAAGAGCGCACTTCCTCCGGAGGGCGCCACGTCACAGCTGCGCTAATCATAGGTCACGCCGTGGCTCAGTGGTTAGACCGCTTGGCTCTCACCAAGGCGGCCCGGGTTTGATCCCAGGCGACCGCAAAGTGAGATTTGTGGGGGAAAACACGGCATTGGGGCGGGTTTTCTCCGGGACCTCCGGTTTCCCCCGCCATCTCATTCCACCCGTGCTCCATCTTCATCTCATGCATCATCAGTGTCACCGCCTGCGGTGCCTATGTAGTAAAAGCGGGCGTTAAACACTACACATTTCACATTGTGCTAATCATGGTTGCCGGTGCACTTGGAGCTGCTGGCAGTGACTACACTGCACGGGGATGAGAGGCCGTCGATACGGCTCCACCTTCATCTGCAAATGGAGCACAGATCTTATTAGTTTCAGACGGCCCAAGTCATCTGCCGTCGCAACGTTCAGCAAGTAGAATGGTAGAGGCATTTGGGCCCGGTCAATCCGTCTGAGCTGCACATCACGTAGCACTGAAAAATGCACGGCTTGCAGCTCGGCCTTAATTGCCTCCGCCACCCCATCATAGTAGACGTGCTTCAGCACGGCTCTGAGGCTCTGGCAGTCCTCCCGCTAGCCGGTGATCTGTGCGTAATGGGGCGCCCTCTGAAGAAGGCACACGTCTTCTGGTATTCTTGGAGCGATTTCGTCCTAACCATAAAGTCACGGGAGACCGGGGCCCGTGTCACCTGGTGGCCGTCTTTGGGATGCTCTCGGTCTAAGTTCGACAATGTCTGAAACAGTGTGACATGCTGTTTAGAGACATATATCGGGGCTTGGAGACGGGAAATCAGAGCTTGGGAGTAGGAGATGGGTGCGGAAGAGGATGGATTGGTGTTTTGGGCTGAAGCCATGACAGGACAGGGAGTTAGGACGTGGTTAGCGGGTGAGGAAGGCCCGGGGATAGGCGACAGAGAATTTGGGTGAGGGTTTGTCTGCGGTATGCGGCCGGAGGATGAAGTGGTGGAGGAGGATCTGGATGGGAGAAGTGGTATATCACGGGCAGCCTGGGAGACAGGGGTGACAGAGAGGACTGGGCTCAGATTTCAAACGGCGGAGTAGGCTGTATAAGAGTGGATGCAGATGGAGATCCAGAGTTTGGTGTGGGCAGGGTTGCAGCAGCTGGGATGGAAGGTGCGACGGGAGTTTCAAAATGCAGCTGGGCCTTGACCACCGCAGCTCACTAGCTGACTGCTTCTTGAGCGTGTTTTCGGTTATGGTGGAAGTTAAATCAATGCAAGTAAATTAACCATTAAATAAATATCAAAAGTGAATACCGATATGTAATAAGTGAGAAGATTAAGAGAGAGCTTAAATACTACCTATCAGGGGGCTTAAGATTAGAGAGAAAAGAGGAAAATAGTATACAGAAAGAGCAGCTACAGAGTGCTAAAAAGCGTGAGATCAGAGGTTCAGACCCGAAGGCGCCTTATATTCTAGTCACAAGCTGTTGGCTAGCGAAATTATTTTCTGCCAATTAGGCAGCTAGTTGTGGATCAGTCGGCTAGTCTTTGGCTCTGAGTTTCGGCAGTGACAAGCCGATCCAGCGGTGGCAGCTTCTTTGCTGCAGTCAGCTTCTTCTATACCACCGTGATGCTGCTTATCTCCGTAGCCTCGTGGTCTCCTCCTCTCGATGTGTCCTGCTCGGCGTCCAGGAGAAGTGCAATATTTTTTTTTAAATAAAGTTATTTTGAAATAAAAGAGTGAGGAAACCTCGCAGAGAATAACTTATCGATTACCAATGAACCACGACCGGCTTGGGGAAATGAACCTGCAGTTGGTAATAGAATTAAAAACAAAATATAGTTCTATAATTAAGGGCATGGCGTACATTGTCGATGGTTCGTGCGGTGCTCTTCTTTTTTCTTCTGTTCGTGTGGTTGCCCCTAATTGGTAAAGTTCAACTTCATATTCATTCCACACCTCTCCCGTCCAGTCATGTTGCCCGTACAGCACAAGTTATATTATAACAAAATGTTCCATCACTTCTTTCTGCTTGAGGTGTATAAATAACCAGGAACCCACAGTGCTGAAGTATTTGAGCAGTGGGGAGTGCATTTTTAAACCTCTAGATATTCTTTTTGAGTGTCCAGAAAATACGAAATCTGTTTCCAGCGGGAACCACCTCTATACACAGCCATGTATTTTCCTCTGTCAACCAGCAGCCTGATGCTTCCGTTAAGTCTCTCTCTCTCCCTCTCTCACTCACTCACTCACTCACTCACTCACTCACTCACTCACTCTGTTTCTCACCCCAATGCTTCTAGTTGAGAGACAGGTCAGACCACCGTATATTTGCAGCAGCTTAGTGTTCCTGATCTGCTTGTTGCGCCTTAGTAGGTACACATTGGATGTACGTTTAATTTCCCTTTGAAGTTAAGCCCCACGTTGTATCGAAACTTAGTTGAAATCTTCAAGAGATTATTAAACAACATCAATGATGGAATGTGATAATCAGCTCTATATTACTGTAATTCAACACACGCATTTATATTTATTTATTCATCTGTCTTGTAAGCCCTCTTACTCGATATTCCAAAAGCTGTTTGATGACAAATTGCAGGTTATCAAACTATAGAGTCAAGGAATAAACATTTGTGCAATTAATAACATGATTTTATTAGAAAAATGTATAACTTAAAGTAGTATTCAGAATGTTTCCTCTTTAAATTCATCAATTTTTCACAATGTAGGTTTACATTATTAATTAAATGATAACACAAAATTGTTATTATTTAGCGCCCCACAGTTTTCCTAAATGATGACTCTCAGATATTCCAATCTTATAGTTCTTTAAAAAGAAAGCACTGTTTTTTTTTTTCAAATTCCTCGTACTGAAAGGTCTAATCGAGTTAAATAAATCACATGAATTTGTGGACCAGATAGTGTAACAAGTCCTCGGATCTTCACATCATAGTTTCTGTCGATACACTCCCTAACCGGTAACCCTAATGTGGTGCAGCACCATCTTGTTGTCAAATTAAATTTGTACACTACTAAAACAAAGGTAATTCTGTAGCTCAGGTGAAACCAGATCTCGTAATTCATCCAGGTATACATTATAATTTACAATGCCATCGAAAATGTTTATTTCCTCGGACATTCGAATTTTGTTCTTATTATTAAATTTAAAATGATTTAATGCACCCATAAAATCAGTGATGATAAATTCGTTAGTATCATTATCGCCATAAAATTAGTTATGCAAAACAAAAAAACTACTTAATTGACGCTAACAACAGTAAATGAGAGCAAGCCTAACCTTAAAACTAAGACAAGTTAATTTTTTAAAACAAAAGCTACCAGAACCTATTTGTAGGAACAATATGCCATTTGTAGTAATATTTTATTAGCAACTAATCGCTAGAGAGTTCTGCAACAGTCTTGGAATTACGAGGGCTGACCAACAAAGACGGAGACTGACTTGTTCCTGTAGCTTCCGTGATAGTTTCATATCCGTAACATAAATATTCGAAAAGAGCGGTTTTTTATGTATAATGTTGCTAGGAGGCAGCACTCTCGTATTGTTAGGTTCGTATTAATGCTCTACTTTGTAGACCCTACGTGCATTTTGCATACCAGACAGTGGAGGTGACGCGAGAGGAGCTGTAGAGCGCAATCGAATTCTGTTTTCGTTTAAACCATACAACCACTGAAACTTATGAGAAACCTGAAGCAAGTGTACAGTGAAGATGCACTACCTCGTGCGACAGTGTTGCGGTGGTTCAACGACTTTAAAGAAGGCCGACTTGTCAGTGTTAAGCAAGGTGGACCTGGTGTTTTGGCTTCTGCTGTGACTGAAGTCAACATCAACACAGCTGCTGTGATTGTCCGAGAGGATCGGCGTATAACATTACGTAGCGTCAGTTAAGTGTGAGAATTTCATATGACAGTGTGTTTACAATTATGCACGACCATCTTCATATAACCTGAGTTTGTGCTCGTTGGGTGCCACGTCTGTTGACTCCCGAACAAACGCCTGTGCGAGTGGAGACAAGCCGTTAGATGCTGCGTCTCTTTGCTGATGGAGGGGATATATTTTTAAATCGATTTTTACCGGTGATGAGTGACGGCTGCATCGTTATGATCCAGAAGGAAAAACAAGCCGGCACAGTGTGGAAATCGCCAAGTTCTCCAACACCAAAAAAGACAAAGGTAACTCCATCTGCAGGGAAAGTGATGATGATCACATTTTTTGACTGTAATCGAATGGTTTACCATCATGCAGTTCCCTCTCACACTACTGTTACAATAGCATACTACATGTCAGTATTCGCTACACTGAGGAAGCACCTTGCAAAGAAACGACCAGCGCTTTCTCGGACTGGATGGCGACTTCATCATGACAATGCATGGCCTCACGTCGCAAATCATGCCATGCAGAGTCTGGTTCGATTCAACATTACCTGTGTGCCACATCCACCTTATAGCACCGATATTGCATCCTGTGACTTGTTTTTATTCCCATCACTAAAAGCAAAGCTTAGGGGTATTCGATTTGAGAACTCTGAAGCAGTGCTCAAGATAATTGAGGTGATTCTCAAGGATCGGACAAAGAATGGTCTGCAGCACGTGTTCAAAGACTGGCAGAGACGCTATAAAAAGTGCCTTGAAGTAGGAGGGGACTACATTGAAAGGATCATGTAAACATAGAACTGCAGTAATAAACATCTGGGGGAAAATCAGTCTCAGTCTTTTTTAATCAGCCCTCGTATTTTGTCATTTAACAAAACTATCACATTTAAGGAAGCAACAATTAAAAGGGATTTTTTTCACCGTCATGGCTACGATTTGTTGAGATATAAAATGGTATGTTTATACCATATTGTTTCGTACTGGGCAGCATATCCAAATGCGAAATGGTGTACAATGGATCCTGTAAGAAAAGGCAAAAGAATTATTCATTGTTAAACCGAAAGAGCAAAATTAATCTCAACCCCGTTATATGTTCCATTTAAAATCACTTAACACGCGTTCAGCTCATTGACAGATTAGCTTTTAGAGCTCATGTCCTTGTCTAACTTACTACTTGTTGCGTACTTTTTGCACGTATTTAATAAACTTTAGAATCTACGAAATAAAGTATACCTAAAATTTTAAAATCTCAGCAACAACAACATCAACAACAAACAAGCCTCTCTAAGTTAGGAAATAACTGCTTTTTTCATCTTCACAGAAAAATTAAGTGGAGGGTTTATGTTGCAGTGCCCTTGATCACTGAGCCGTTTTCAGTAAGATGTAGGGATGTTTAGACTTTACCTCTCCCCTACCCAGTGATTTGCGCAGAATGTTCATGGAATGTTGGCGCTTTTGACTCGACCAGTTCTGCACTTGTGGGTTGTCATTAACTACTTTTTATGGCTTAAGACCTGCGGCTACGGAGCTTCTTTTTACGATCATAGTCCTCAAACAGGGGTCTCCAAAGTATATGTTATGTGGGAAACAAAAACCAATGGTATTATAAAAAGAGACAAAGCAGAATTTAAGCAAATTGCACTCAGGCAATAATACACCTGCTATCAATATAATTGGAGGTAAATACTTTATCGGTCAGGAAAACAATTGCAACCATATGGAGATAATAATTGCGACAATATATGCGTTCAATTAAGAAACTAAAGAATATCCGTATGATATATAACAGAAAGTTTATAGCAAGTCTTTAAAATAGCAATAAATATATGAATACCAAGTCATCTAATTATAAAACTGTTTCAATACACTACATAAATATTGAAGACAAATTTTTAAATTGTGAGCAAATATTTAGTGCTAAAAAGTATTAAATTGGCATAATATTTTAATTGCTCAATATATTATGTGATATCGTAGGGATACAACTAAACATACAATGTATAACCCATAACTACGAAATATTCTTAAAGTATATTAAAGAAAGAATTAAAAATACAAAAGTACATTTGAGGAGCAAATTGTATATTTGAGTATCAGCCTGTAAAATAGGTATACAAATGTAAACATTCAGCATGCGAAATAAAGTTGACCACATACTAAGTGTGCACACGAAAGGTTGGGAAAATATTAATAGCTGTCCATACTGAGAAAGAATAAAGTGAAAAAATGAGAAATTGTAAAATATACAATGATAATGTATGGTGGCTGTTAGACTTGGGTAACCTTCAAATCTATAAATTTGAATAAATATATATATATATATTGTTTTAATTTGATTCTAAGCCTATTTAAGTAATTTAAAATTATATAGATAGTTTAAAATTAGTGAATTAATAGTCTAAAAATATGACTTCTGGTGTCTTAAATATATCCAAAATGAACTGACTACAGTGATTATTCATAACGGTTTCGAATTTGGAGCACGTAATTAATTATTTCATTAGAAGTTGATTTAATATGAACTAAAGAAGTTAAACGGATATAAAAATATATATTACATGAATGTATCAAATGAATGCTGACAGAAATATAATACTTAGGGAGGAGGGCAAGAAATATATTGGAACTATGAAAAGGATAGACTGACTGCGATGATGGCACAAATAAATCTACTATAAGTTACAGTTACGAGCTTCAGTGTTGTGAGTTATTTGTGGCCCCTGAGGAAAATAGATTTATTACATCCGCCACTGCCTGAGTTATCGATCCATCTTGAAAGAGGATATCTCGAAAGCCCAAAAGTTAGAGAAGTATATTGCATCTAACAACATTTTCAGTGTTCTTATCTCTCAAAACGTTCATATATACTTCTGTGAACAACGTAACTAAAAAATTATGTACGAAACTCCAGATTTGAGCGGGACAGTGTTGAAGCATGCACCAAACTAATCATAAATATTGTCATTAATTTCCATTTTCTCAAATAACCAGTAATTCCGAAATGGCTCACTAAAAAGAGACATATTATACTGTATTTCAACAAGCTTTACATATTTTCTGAAGTAGGTGTTGGTTATATCTTACAGTTCATAACTATGAAAAAGTCATTCAGAATTAACAGAACCTCTGAGATCATTTCTAGAAAATTCAATGTATGCATTTTACTTGTCAAGAGATAAAAATTGAATAATTCCAACTTGATAGAACTATAAGATTAGGAACATTCAATCAAAAATCAGGAACATCACACACATGCGCACATACACGCCTCTTTCTAAAAAAAACAACTTTTTTTTCCATTCAAAAAGTCTCAAAACATATTTTTTCCAGTGATATCTCGGTATCGAGATATTGGATGAAATACAATATTTCCCTTCCTACAGTATGTGCTAGAGAAAGAAAAAATTACTCAAGATAAATAGAACAACTCCATAAAATAGAGAGTGTACAACAAATATATGCTGTTTAGCGTTTATCGTTTCGAAATATTCTGTGTTGCATGTTCACACGTCATCTAACGTTATGTTGTAAGTTTGCAATTATTTTATGCTCTTTCCAATGCAGGAGCTCCTAACCATGTCTAAGTACTGAATTCTGTGTCGAATGCTTGAAGTGACTAGGAAGTGTGTCACCTTAGTTTGAGATTATTCCTAAGTAAAAATGCATAGTAAATAACGCAACGTTAATGGCAAAATCGCTTTGTGTATAATACTGTATGGATTTTGTAATGGTTAAAGAAAGCAGTGTGAGTGTTCAAAACAATTTTACTTTCTGTACCACGTTAAGTGTGGCAAGTATTGTATTCCACTCAAAAACTCTTACGGAAATTTCACCGGAAATGCATGTTTTGAGGCCCCTTGAGGGAAAACGACGAATTTTAGATGAAGGTCTCTATGTATGTGTCTGAACATAAAAAATGTGGATTAAATGCCAAACTTGGTATTTAAGTTCTGCAGCTTCCAAGTATACAAAACGAAGGTTTTTAAGGAAGTCCTACACCGCACACATGGAACATTTTTTTAATGTTAATAACTAACGATTTTGAGTAAAATGCTATGTGTTAAAATATATTTTCATCAAAAATTAAATGTTTATCTTAAAGTTTCTGGGAATATCTTAGAAATCCTCTTCCTTCAGGATGACCTTTGCAAAAATTATAAACTGTAACAGATACACAAAATCTTATTACGCAGAAAGTTCAGATCTCGTTAAACACACAACCTCTCATTTGTTTGAACTTTCTAATACTAATATTTTTCACCGATGGAAAGAAGTCATTCTGTTTTTCTTTAAGTTTTGGACATGTAAAGAAACTGGAATGTCAAAGACCGTATAGAGTGACCAGATTTTAATAATAAAAGCTACTGCGCTCTCCTATTCCCATTGTACCTACTTGTAAATATGTAATAAGAGCATATCTACCAATGTGTATCTCGATTAACATGAAGCAGATAGAAGAACCGCACTTTTAAGAATATTTTGTGCAAGAGTGACTGTAGAAGGTCACGTGGGTGTACACATCGGGAGTTTTCAAAGTGTCAATATTATTTTTAAGATTACTATTACTAATACCGTTTATAGTATTACATATCTTTAATATTATAATGTGCGCTTTGCTTATCACTGAAACTATGGTAATTAAAATACTTTTACAGTTGTTAGGCCACGCCGTGGCCAAGCGGATAGACCTCTTCAGTTTCATCAAGGCGGCCCTGCTTCGATCCCAGGCGACCGCATCAGATTTGCGATAGATAATACGGCGCTGGAGCGGGTTTTCGCCGGGATCTCCGGTTTCTCCCATCATCATATTCCACCGGTGTCGCATGTAGTAAAAGCGGGCGTTAAACACTACACATTCATTCATTTATTTACAGTTGTTCTTGTTACTGCTGCTCCATTTGACCCTAAAAGAGAAAGACGGGTGGCCCAGGTCAGCACAAGGTAAGTTCAGGCTAGCATAATGAGATCACTCTAACTCTGTAGAAAAAAAAAATCGCGCTACCAGCATCGAATGTCGCTAGTACGTACTTCTTCCATGATAGAAAACTGACAAAAGCAAAACTTAATATTAAGTACTGAAGCTCTGACGGCACATTTTCAAATAAAGAATACATATATCTATGGATGTGAAAGATAAACAATTATTATGATAACTGAGTATTAAAATTTAAACATTCTGAAATGTGCACAATCCTGTGTCACAGAAACATACGCATTACATTTAGCTCTTGTCGGCTTTGGTCTACTTTACTTTGTAGCCATCCTCAAGGGAGTAAAACACTGCATAGCTGGAAACAAATACCAAAATAGAAAGGAAAGATGGAATTGCGTCATTAGCTTAACTTTTTGTTGGCGAGGGGAAGTTTCCGTATAAATAAACTGGAAGAGGCGTACATAGATGTTCGCAAAAGCGGGATGGAAACGAACGAAAATTAAATAAAATTCGTTTAGTTCTCTCACAGGGTGCCCGACTAATCCTTTTCTGCGCCTGTTTTCTTTCTTTTTGAGGTGGCCAAAAATGGTTTGTGATGCTGAATGAATGAATGAATTCAAAATCAGAAATGTCAAAACAGGAATTTGTTAAAAGTTAAAGTAGGTTTCACTATCTGTTTTCTAAATATGAGGTCCCCCTCACCGTTTTCATTTTGAAGGTTGAAAGTAAATCCTGTGTGATCCATAGTTACAAATTCGACGTTCAAAATCCATTTTGTTGCTGTTAAAACACTTCAAACAATGTTGCTATGTTTTCACATGAATCCGTCCTTCATATGTTATTGGCAAGCGCACAAAGCTTTGCCAGGAACAAGTCTTTACAGAAAATTAACGCAACCGTACTTTTGAAATTTAACGCCCTTGAGCTATTATAAAGGCCGATGAAACACGTTCGAAATAAAGTACGTTAATATGTTTCTTGATTCATTGAGCAGAAATTGCGCATGATAAATCCAGCACATACCGGAGGGCCACCGGTGTTTCTTTTTTCTTTCTTCTTCTTCTTTTTATATATAAGTCAGTTGGGAACAACTTGAACTTAGGCAAAATAATTCCGAGAGTAGTGTGTCTAGCATGTGCCTTGCTACGTTGATGATAACTTCTCAAATTACTTATATTTAATTTAGTCACCAAGTTAGCACACAAGCATAATATAGATTAGCGAAAGGTAGAAGCCGCAGTCAGTGAGGTTCTATAATCTTTGGTACCAGTTTAGCTCGTTCTCTTGAGGTTTTCGGATTCTTCAGTTCATTGTTAAGATAAATGTGTGTTAAGGTCATCAATAACATTGTTATGGAACTAGAGCGGAGGCCAATCCTGATGAAGAGTGAATGAGTGAGTGAGTGAGTGAGTGAGTGAGTGAGTGAGTGAGTGAGTGGGTAAGTGAGTGAGTGAGTTTGTGAGTGAGTGAGTGAGTGAGTGAGTGAGTGAGTGAGTGAGTGAGTGAGTGAGTGAGTGAGTGAGTGAGTGAGTGAGTGAGTGAGTGAGTGAGTGAGTGAGTGAGTGAGTGAGTGAGTGAGTGAGTGAGTGAGTGAGTGAGTGAGTGAGTGAGTGAGTGAGTGAGAGTGAGTGCGTGAGTGGGTGGGTGGGTAAGTGAGTGAGTGAGTACGTTAGTAAGTGAGTGAATGAGTGAGTGAGTGAGTGGGTGGGTGGGTAAGTGAGTGAGTGAGTGAGTGAGTGAGTGAGTGAGTGAGTGAGTGAGTGAGTGAGTGAGTGAGTGAGTGAGTGAGTGAGTGAGTGCAACTTAAATTAAGGTCTAAACTTCGATAAACCCATTGTGGATCTTTGGTATGCCCTATTGTATTAGCTGAACAACAGTCAAGAAATATAAGCAAATCCATTCAATAACAATATGACATGAAATGACACCATAAATGAAAGTAACAGAATCCAACAGTGTAAGTTTAGTTCTGCTTGCCTTCCCTCTTCTAAGATTTGGCCTTTCGTGACTAGGTTATCTCGCTTTAAGCAGAAATTAATATGTCCATCCCCTTCATGTCTTCTGCGCCTGCTAGTATTTCCCAAGATTACCTTAAACCCCATTCATCCTAGTATCATTTCCATCTGTAATTTTTATGATTCCCCTTGCACCAAGTTTAAGCTATCAGAGGCCCTGTGTTTATGTTTTGCTCAGTAACCACTCTGATTTTAGCCTCAACTGCAATCCCGATACTATCTTCTCCATATGCTATTGGTTTTACTTGTCAAAATTTTGAAAATGTGCAACTTTATGTTAGAAAATCTCCCTGGAACATTTATTCAACAGAATAAATCAACAATTACCGTATAATAAAAAAACATTTCAATATTTGTTACGTACAAACGTGTATTCCTAGTTTTATGTTTTATGCTACTGGACTTCAGGGACTCCTGCATAAGCGATACATTTTTTGTGGCCGTGGTATAATTCCTCAGGTGCTTCCCTAAATTCTTTAACCTGTTTCTAAACTTAACTCGCAAGTATGAGCTTCGGTGATTCCAGCTACGTAATTTGGGACAAGGAAACGGGGAAAACAGGGCTAACTTCCTAGTAGGGACGTTAGACAATATTTATGTTTGTTTGTTTTCTTTAGGGAGGAGAGTAATGTTTTAACACCTGATTTTACTACGGCACCACTGATTGTACATGTAATAAAATATTAAGGAAATGAATTTTGGTAAAACGTTCCATCAGGATACCTCTCATACTTGTGCCACCAAAACAAGATGACTTCTCAACATTAAATCGGAAAGTCTAAAAACAGATAATAATGCTCGTGTTGGGAGTTAATCATCCCACCAGTCCTAAGCTTCCACAGCACATTCTTTGGTGTACTTCCGGTGCTTCTGCTTGTCACGAACCTATGCACACACTCTTAGGCGAATGTAAATAGTCCATTAATAAAGGCATGTATCATGAAATATTGAGGAAGGGAAATTATAGAAGTGCACATTTTATTGCGGTTATCATAGGAGCTTGTTGCTAAAGGAAATGGATATATACTCACGTTGAGACATTACAAAATATAAACTTTGTTAATGTCGTCTGCTCTTGTGCTAATGATGAGGGTAGCTGTCTTTCTTGGGAATTGCCAACTGTTACTATCTTGCACACACTAGATGCAATAAAGAATTCCCGGATGTGCTACCAGAGTGCCCAATAAACTCTTTGCATAACACAGTAAATTCATAATATTGATGCTACATGACAAAGCGTGAAAGCGTATTGGAAAATATGCGAAACAGCGGAGTTGTTTACACAAGGCTATCTCACATAGTCAGTGCATGTACACACTGTTGAGATGCAATCATAGCAACGTGTCATGCATCTGCAGGAGCGAGTAATCATATATAACGTAAATTAATATTGTGACAAGAAGAAAGAAGAGGAAATCAAAATCTCTTTGTGTAAGCAACAAAGCGAGCGGTTGCAATGGTGTTTTACATTTATAATAATTAATTGTCTAACCTTTCATATCAAACACAAAGCTCCAAAGTGGTCTATTTGTGTTTCGTCTGTTACGGTACACTAGGTTACTAATGTTAGTAACTTTTATTATAACTACTGTACCACTATATTACTATAATTGTCTGTTTTAGTGAATAAAACAACAAGCGAATGCAGCGCTCGTCAATCCAGGTCAATACGCCTCATCGCTTTGCCATGTAAGTTACCACACGTGTGCTGAGCTCCGGTCCAGTCTTTAGCGTTTGAGTTCTAATGCCAGAGCAAGATGAATGGCAACTTTTCAAACACAAAACCGTTAGAAAGTGGCGGAAAATAAATAATACTTGTTGTGTTCATCTCACTACTAGAAAAATATCTGTGGCTTGCAGTGTGCATATTAAGAAAATAACTAATATCCGAGTTTACAGACGTTTCAGTGACACTGTAACTAAAATTTCCAGTATGGCAGCTGAGTTATATTCGATGAACCCGGATTGGGTTGTTGTAACTTTGTCTGGGGACGGTGATCAACGTAAATAAAGTGTTCATTTCCGCATGCTTATAACATTGATTATTACTTCATATTGTACTTTGAACTATGATTTTCAGTAGGACAATCATTTGTAGTTGTAACAATCTTCAACTGATATTCAACCTGTTAAAGGAGGGATCGGCGAACTACTTTCGCACGGATAATACAAAGGGCTTGTTACAGTGGTACGCACTCCGGTTTGGAATGAACAATAGCTATTCAAATGTTTGAAGTATTCAAAGAAATATATAAAAATATAAATATACATTTCATTGAACTCGTATGCATTAGGTAATGAGGTCTGCGCATGGAACCAGAGGTTGTAAATATTGCATTATCAGTTTTTAAAATAAAGTATTTTATAAAAATATAGCTATATCATTTTTTTTAATTTTCATGCTCCAACGTGTAAGCGAAATCGGATAATGAATGGAAATGAGTGGAATGGTGCTCAAATGAGCCCATAGTTCACGGAGCTTAGAGCTACCGACATTCATTTTCCAGGATAAAGGAAACCCCCAGATAAAACCTTATCCAGATAACTCACTCTTGGTGATAATTCGAACTCGAGACCTCTGATATGTGAGGCAACCAAGCTACCACCACGTTACAGAGGCGGGCAATATCAGATGATGCAGTACGTCGCAGTAATCACTGTTTGAACTCCAAATTGATTAACGACCTTTAACTTTGATATATCTATTAAATATAAAAGCTGTAGTCGCAGTCCCTTGACGCAAACCCTTGATCCAGTCTTCCATATGCGGGTCTCTGATGATTCTGCTAACAGTTGTTCCATTACGTCGTTCACTCAGGAGAATATCTTTGTCCTTGAACATAGTATCGTGCAGTGAAGTGGTACGAAGCAGAGTAACACAGTCAGTTCCAATTTACTTCTGTGATGCAGTTGAGCTGTATGCAGTGCCGGTCTTGCCATAATATTACGTCTTGTGGTTTCTTGTATGGTCAGAATAATACAGTAAAACCCACCTACAACGGACCCCTTATATGTCAGAAACCTGGAAAAGAAAGAAATAATTTCGAAACGGCGCTATGTCCCATGTAAAATAATACTGTAAGATGGGAAACTGCCTAAAGTGGAAACGGAAACACTTTTCGGGATCCGTTTGCGTAAATAACCTCAATAAAGCGGATTACTTTAGGTGTAATGGGCTACAACGTAGGTATTCTAAAAAGTGCAATAATTTTGAGGACAACTGTACTTACACCGAAGTTGCATGAACCATAAAGTCATAAAGTGTAATCCTTCGAGATAAATGGAAAACAAATGATTAATTCTCTCAACTCTCTTCCAACACACATGATAACAGTACAACTGTTTTGCAGTGTGTTCATTCTCAGTTTCGTTGTTACAAGTGATCTAGTACGAGTGGAAGAAACCTGTGAAATTTGTTGGTTTTAAAAACATACTTTGTATGTACACAAATTCTGTGAATGAGTGTGTGGTGTTTTAGGGCCCGTCGACAACAAGGTCATTTGGGCCACACAAATTCTGTAAAATGAGTTCTAAACATAACACACTATCACTTGAAAAACAAATTAAGCCTATTGAAGAACAAGAAAAGAGCAAACGTACACCTAAAGAACAAACTTTGTTGTTTAAAGTGGGAAAAACTCAGATTTATGAAACTTTAAAAACAGAATAACAAAGACGAGTGCCTAAAGAGAACAACGTGTGAAACGCATTGCAAAATCTACGGATTATTACGAGCTCAATTGTGCTGTATTCGAGTGGTTTGTTAGAGCGCTCGGTAAAGGAATTTCCATTTTTGGACCAATGTTTCAGACTCAAGCTTTAGACAGCTAGAAAATTAGGCAAATACCATTTCAGAGCTTCCAATGGATGGCTCGAGAGTTTCAAACATTGCAATAACATTGTTTTGAATGCTGTGTGTGGTGAAGCAAATGATGTTGATATGCATACAGTTGCATATTGGAAAGGGAAAATTGAAAACAGAAGAGAAACTAGGGGATAAACTACAATTATTGTATTTATGTTGAAAATGTAGTACATAATACATAATAGCCTATTATTATTTACACTTCATTCTATATTATTATGTCACTGTAAACTTATGCGACTATTTCGTAATTTCCTTGTACTGAAATACAATGCTCTGTAATGCAGAAACCTGTGTAAACGGAAAATAAATGCCGGAACAATCGGGGTCCGTTTTAAGTCGGCTTTACTGTATCTTTTACATGTATATGACTTGCTTATTTAAAGTATGATCAAAATTATTAGTTTTATTTGGTAATATAATGTATTATTGATGCTACTTTACGTAATATTTAGTAATACTTATTTTCTCGTAAAAGAAAGCATAAGTTACATTTGAAGCAGTATGTAAAGCATTAGAGCGAGAGGAATAAACAATGGAGCGCAATCTCAGATCTTACTGATCAACCAGAAGGTCATATCTAAACTGTCAAATACAGAAGTCAACTAGTATGACATCTCTTTCTCAGGGTGAGCGTGGGTAGGTGTGCAGCTCATGTTGGCTGATAAATTTAATAGGGGCTAATAATGATTTATTTGAAGCGAGTTGGCTTCTCTTTGGGAAAGCAGTATTAACTGTTTCTGAATCTTAGCAGTGTTCATTGAAACTTCTAACTTCTGAGGTATCAATAATTTACGGTTTAAATTGACTGTTTCGGGAGTGGTGATGAGATGCGTAAATCGCCGTCAGTCGCTGACATGTTTATCGAAAGGTTTTCTGGTGCGTATTTTTGGGTATAACACATAGGTACATTGATTTCCAGTCAAAGACAAATATTTGAGAATAAATGACTCAAATTGCCTGTCAGCCTTCGCTAAATTTGTATCACTTTAGAAGATCTGGACACCCGATACTCAATCTCAGTAAACACTTCTGTAAGGACGTAAACCAGGAGGAAAGAGACACGAATATTGTAAATACTCTCTTTTATAAACCTAAGTACCACCTACAATCTAAATTCCTACTGAAGTTCCTACATTATTTTCCAGGTTTGAAATCTCCCTTTGCCTATGAAACACTGCTTTCCACTGAATAGCTGCTGAATTCTGAGAATGCCTTTTGCCTTTCTAATTGTCAGAACTTGCTTGCATGACCTAATAACTGCACCTGATTTCTGAGCATAACTACACTGCAGGTACGCATTGAGCTAATGGGTTTCTTGCTGAATGAGTTCGCTAGAGCCTAATTAACTTAGCTCCTCTGCCTGGGATTAATTATGTGTACCTCAACATGAAATTACCTAAAGACCTCAATGCTTTAACAGAATGTAACCCTTGGATTTCCACTTAGCGCATTAATTTCATAATACAGATATAATAATTATTTATCCACCTCCCTGTAATTTCTTTATAAAATTATTAATCTTACCCGTCAATAATTCCGGTACCAAAATTATATTTGTTCTTCAGGAAAATCAATTCCCTCAAGTTACAAGATTTCAAATTACTGTTAAGATGCTTGAATAAATAAATGAATAAATAAATAAATAAATAAATAAATAAATAAATAAATAAATAAATAAATAAATAAATAAATAAATAAATAAATAAATAAATAAATAAATAAATAAATAATAAATAAATAAATAAATAAATAAATAAATAAATAAATAAATAAATAAATAAATAAATAAATAAATAAATAAATAAATAAATGAATGAATGAATGAATGAATGAATGAATGAATGAATGAATGAATGAATGAATGAATGAATGAATGAATGAATGAATGAATGAATGAATGAATGAATGAATGAATGAATGAATGAATGAATGAATGAATGAATGAATGAATGAATGAATGAATGAATGAATGAATGAATGAATGAATGAATGAATGAATGAATGAATGAATGAATGAATGAATGAATGAATGAATGAATGAATGAATGAATGAATGAATGAATGAATGAATGAATGAATGAATGAATGAATAAATAAATAAATAAATAAATAAATAAATAAATAAATAAATAAATAAATAAATAAATAAATAAATAAATAAATAAATAAATAAATAAATAAATAAATAAATAAATAAATAAATAAATAAATAAATGGTTTTAAATGTTTATGGTATTTTGTATCGTACACCAAGATACTGAAAACAAAGTGCAAAACAGCAAAACGTACGGAGTCATCAGAATAAGTTTGAAGTATGGTTGGAAATTACCAAATGATGAGACTTTAAAAGTTTGGATCCAAGAGCTTAAAATCAGTAGGGGAACTAGGACAGTAATATTAGGATTGCAAGCTGCAGAAATAAAATGTCAGTTGAACAAGTAGCTCAGGAAAGAAAACAATTGAAAAATAAAGGTTCAAGAAATTAATTGGTATTCCTAATGAGGAAGGGTCCTGTGTCGTGGCGTAGTGGGCCAAGACATCATGCTTTGGCTCCCTGTCACGAAATGCGCCCCGGGTTCCATCCTACTCCTGGGGGTGTGGATTTTAAGTCCCATGTGTTGGACCGGTGCCCACTCAGTATCGTGAGGAAATTAAGGAGCTTGCGATGGGTAAGCGACCCTGGTCAAGAAAGGCAATTTTCCGGCTGGGGGTGCCGAGGAGCTAACCACATCTCCTCCCCGTATCGGTTGGATGATCGCCCACCCTATATTGGCCCTATATGAGCTGTCGCTTGTTCTAATCAGGAAGGAGAATATTATCGACCTGATTTTTATATGGTCGCTCTTTAACTGCTTTAGTTATCAGCGTCCCATTCTAAACTGGGAGTGAAAGACCGCTTAATTTTCCTTGCTTAGAGGCCTCTTTATCAGGCTTGAAATGCGAGGACTTAAGATGATATCTCAAAAGTAGTACATACATGGGAGTGTATATAAATTGTTTTAGGCACATTAATCTACTCATTTGGAAGTTAGATTGAAAACATTCCCGATGTGCTCAATCAAATGCATTTATGCAGTCTTGCATAAAATAGAAATATCAATTATAAAAACATGTCTGCACATATTTATCTGGATTAAAATCAATAAAATAGAACAATAAGCCTTTTTAAAATAGTTTCCTGAAGAATGTGTAGAGAAAGTTATTTGAGTGTACAAGATATATTATTTATTTTCTTAATTAAAATAACAGAGGAAACAACTCAAACGAAGGGATAACAGCAAGGATGTAAACTAAGTTCAGTGTTATTTAATCTGTTTATTAACGATATTCAAACTGAAATAGGAAGTGTTTGCCAGAAATCAATAATGTAGCAATTCCGGCGTTATTATTTGCATATAATTTAGTAGTAGGATTCATTACAAGACAGGCTTAAAACAGTCCTTGCAGCAACTAGATAAATACTGCAATATATTGAATTATTTGTAGGCAATCCAGGATAATACTCAAATATTAGTACTTAGGAAAGGGGCAAAACTTAGTCAATTTGAAAAATGAAAGAAAGGAAACCAAAAGTGTAAAGTGGTTAGATATTGTATACATTTAGGAGTTAAAATTGATGGTGCTGGAAAATGGCAGAGACAGAGTTAGTTTTTGCAAAAGGGAAAGAGCTTGGCAGCAATTAGAGAGTGCAAATAAAAAATACAGGATACTAATATCATATGGTTAGAAAACATATACAACATGGCAGTGGAAGAAAAAATGTTATATGGAAGTGAAGTTTAGTGTCTGGAAGTTGAATGGGAATTTGTGGATGCAGTACACAGGATACTCTGTAGAGATACTTTAGCACCACCAAGTGCCACTGCAAAGGAATTTGCCCAGTTAGAAATTTGTAGAGTAGGAAGGAAAGGAATGATCATGGAGAGAGCACTTATGTCTTTATTTAGAATTTTACACTTAAATGAGAAGAATCTGCTAAGGCAGTTCTTAAAGTATCAAGAAAATAGTTTGAAAGGTAATGGATGGTGCTACGGAATACAATAAATATAGCGGGAGAGAAATTTGGAGAATGAGGGAAAAGAATGTAAAGGGATTTTGAAAAGAAGATTTGAAGACATAGAAATACAAACACTGTTTGCTGATATAGTTGGAAGATCATCGTTAACATCGTACTTACAATAAAAGGCATATGGGAAAGATAAGTATGTACTGACGAAGTAAATAAAGAATAAAGGAAGGGTATAGCGCGGGCGAGAGTGAATATATGGAGACCGAAAGATATTGAGAAAAGGTTTTCCACTAAAATAGTGTCCAATATATGGGGGAAAAGAAGCTACAGAGCACATAATATTTGAGAGTAAAGGGACCGAGTTTTGGAGAAAAGAATGTATAAATGAGAATTAGCTCAAAACGGACAGAACTATTGCATTAATTAACATTTTCAGTAAAGACTATATTAAATCTGGGGAGTTTTCAAATAAAGTTAAAAGGAAATGGAATTGGCCATTAAAAAGAGGAGTAAACAGGGTTTAATTTTGAAGAAAATTATGTATAGCTAGTAAAAGTGTATAATGAATATGTTAACAGCCCGGGCTGAATTCTATATACCTGGTATTTTTTATTTTTAAGAAGCTTAGTATAAACAAATATATAAATCTCTACCCTCCTTTGATCTGAAGACAGTCAAATTTTAATTTTCCGCGGTATTATTATTATTTGTCACTAAAGCGCTATTTGCCTCAGACGCTCCTGATCTTCCTCACGCTGAGGTCACAAATCAACATCTTCAGCTTTAAAACATGTAATATGGAATGTGTAGACAAGTAAGATTTAAATTGTCGTACTTAGTTTCTTCCTTCCTCACTCTCCATAAATTATTTATTCTGTCCGCGCTACTGTACATTTTTTGTGCTATAAACCTCGCTGCATCATAAAGGTTATATTGCAGTTGTAAAATGTATATATAGAGACATGAATTAAGAAGGAATCGCTGTCCTTTATTTTAAACCAAAACTGCGATTTGCTTTTTCATGGTGCAGTAAAACCGTTAAGTAATAAATTATACTTATAAAATGTATAAAATATGGCAGTTGCAACCGGCTCTCTTATAAAATAATAAAGCACTTCGTATTCGAAGGCGTCAAAACATGCCAACATACTACTAAATAAACTCAGAATGTGGAGATAAAATAGATAATTTATATTCGTTCAAATGTCTGTTAAAATATACAAACATTAAAGTATTAGAAGTAGAGATAGAATAATAAGTAGAACAAGATATTCCTTAAAAGTTACAGCTGATGTTGATGAAGAATGCGATAGACTGTATGTAGAAGCTCCATCCACACTAAGATGAATCTAATGTTTAGTGACCTTACAATATTCTTCTACATGTTGCAGTTTCATAAATATTCACAAATAATTCAAAATTGTTTTTGCCTTCGACTAACGCTCTTAAAAAATACGTTTAGTTTGTAACAAGTATTTTGTTAAAAGCAGGAGAATAAACAACAGTGAAACGTTTGAATAACCTAGGACAATATATGATACCCATTGCCTCACAGGAGCGCACAGTAAAATATGAAAAACCTTATGTTTGCACTCACTTCACTTTCTCAACTAATTCTTGAGCAAATATTCGCATTCATTTATGTAATTTACCTTAATAGCTATTTGTAGAAGTGAGTTTATTGCCTATTTCCTTACAGGAACAAGGGAATAAAGGATAATACAGTAGGCTTAAGCCAACCGAGCGGGATGTCTCAGGCGGTATCGTCTGTGGCCAGCATTCGGGAGGTTCGGGTTCTATTCCTGTGGCAGACCTACCTGACCCATGGGTGTTTTTGGGGTTTTCTCGAATCCTCCGAATTTTCTGTCCCTCCATTTCATCTCCATTATCATTTCACATCATCTCTCATCTAATGGTCTCTTTCAGGGCAGAAGTATCGGTGGATGTCTCG
The DNA here is from genome assembly GCA_030765055.1 of Mantis religiosa. Lineage (NCBI taxonomy): Eukaryota > Metazoa > Arthropoda > Insecta > Mantodea > Mantidae > Mantis > Mantis religiosa. The sequence continues at coordinate 330,304,610 of CM060950.1, forward strand.
GCGTTGTCGTGACTCCCTGTCTCTCCTCTCGCCTTATTCTTCCTCCAGGGGAAGCCCCACTTGGGGCATAGATACGATAAACCAAAGGTTTCGGTGCGGAATCTCCTCCGTAGTAATTCTAATACTAGGCTTAAGCCATAGTCAAATCCTTTTAGGACTGGTCAGTGTGTGATGCCTATGACATTATTTTTCTATTTGCATGGCAGGATATAAAATCTAATATCGAACGACTCGCTTTAAGAGAAGTATAAGTACCTATAATTAAGACATATATACATATGTGTATATACATTACACATATGTATATAGATACAAATTCAAAATTCAAATATCAACTCAATAGAGATATGGAAATTCAATCTTTAGAATATACTGAACTTAAATACTTTTCGCCTTTGAATTATGCTGCCCGCAGACAAATACACATGCACACACAAAAACACACGCGCGCGCGCACGTGCACGCGGACCCACCCCTGTGGTATTAGGGTAACCTGTCTGCCTTACTTGCAAGAGGTCCGCAGTTCGATTGCCGGTCTAGGTGAATTATCAGGATAAGATACTTAAATTTCCAGCTGCTTACTTAAGATGTTTTATTATGAGACTGACGAGAAATGAAAGGCTAGAGTGAGTGAGTATGGCATATTTTAAGTTACTGCAGCTTCATCCTTTTCCTCTGAGGTGGCAGTCGAAATAGGTCTCTTCTATATCGCAATGCGCGAGATGTCCCCTCTCTTTTATACCTTTGTTTTCAAGATGATTACTAACCTTGTATTCGATCGTCAAGGGTTTATTTGATGCAGATCCGAAGGCCTTAGTCTTATGATAGCTGATCACCTATCCTGGTTTACTATCGGATCCATAGCTTCTGTTCCTCACGCCCGACCTTAAAAGCGATAGAGCTACAAGAGTCTCCTAACACCGCGATAGTGATACAACTAGGGAAGTTGAATAATAATAATAATAATAATAATAAGAAGAAGAAGAAGAAGAAGAAGAAGAAGAAGAAGAAGAAGAAGAAGAAGAAGAAGAAGAAGAAGAAGAAGAAGAAGAAGAAGAAGAAGAAGAAGAAGAAGAAGAAGAAGAAGAAGAAGAAGAAGAAGAAGAAGAAGAAGAAGAAGAAGAAGAAGAAGAAGAAGAAGAAGAAGAAGAAGAAGAAGAAGAAGAAGAAGAAGAAGAAGAAGAAGAAGAAGAAGAAGAAGAAGAAGAAGAAGAAGAAGAAGAAGAAGAAGAAGAAGAAGAAGAAGAAGAAGAAGAAGAAGAAGAAGAAGAAGAAGAAGAAGAAGAAGAAGAAGAAGAAGAAGAAGAAGAAGAAGAAGAAGAAGAAGAAGAAGAAGAAGAAGAAGAAGAAGAAGAAGAAGAAGAAGAAGAAGAAGAAGAAGAAGAAGAAGAAGAAGAAGAAGAAGAAGAAGAAGAAGAAGAAGAAGAAGAAGAAGAAGAAGAAGAAGAAGAAGAAGAAGAAGAAGAAGAAGAAGAAGAAGAAGAAGAAGAAGAAGAAGAAGAAAAGTCTTATGATAAAGAGGTACACTCTAAATATTAAACGATTTTATTTTTTGGCTTAGACTGGTTTTATATTCCGCTCAGAACAATCTTGTTCTTTCAGTTCATATAGGCATCTATCGCTCAGTTTTATGCCAATATAATATTACTGGTATATAAACGTTAGGTGAGGATAAGAGTTCACGCAGAACTGACTGACAGGCGTGAACTTGCATCACAGAGGGCTGCAGTTACACAGCTTTCCACCTTTTTAGCAAAGTATATATACTCACCTAACGTCCTTTCGTCTGAAAATACAGTTTGTCTAAACACTTAACAAAAACTATTTAATTGCTTTTAGGTATTTTTCGACAGTCCTGGTATGTTGCTCCTTAAAGCAACTCTCTTTTTAAATTTTTCTAAAATATATTAAAAATATGAAATAATTGCAAGGTCATTTCGCGGCTAGTAAAGTCTTTTGAAGACAAGGGAAAACATCCAGGAAAGACGTGTCCCCACACGAACTAACTCGTGCCTTTCCGATAAGTGAAACAAACATTTATCTCTGCAACATACCAACTGCAATGGGCATGTAGTCTAAATAATAAATCTAGGATAAATAAACTCAGTTTTAACAAGACAGAACAGCTGTAGAATCGCCAACGGCCACATTATTGCAAGTCAGGCTGTTGCAAATATATCGCGTTGGTAATAATGACAGAATAAGCGCTTAAAAATGAAATACAGTTTGAACCCCACACTCATCTTATAAGGAGATAATAGTGTCTGAATTATATTAGAACCTTGTTAAAAACTTTTCTTTACTACTTGCAATATCTAGACGTATCGCACACAATTCTGCGTTATTTTTAACTCAAATTCAAACAGCGTAAGAATACAAATTAATATTGTTACCTCTTACAACAGAAAAACTATACAAGCCAATATAAGGTGTTCATTGTACCCTCCACTCCATATATTAATATGACGTATGGAAGGCTATATATGATACATACTGACGATATTTTCTAATCTAAGATGCAGAAGATAATTTACAGAAGACGTTCTTGCTTACAAATACACTGAAATCGCATGGCGTAGCCTTCTCTGCCACGAAAAGTAAGATCATACAGAATATTCAAGATACATCCAATGAGGAAAACTGGCCCTTCGAAATAAAGCTTTAGGAGAAGTAAGCACCATTAATTAAGATGTATGATACCTAATAATTTCAAATTACATAAATTAAAATCATCCAAATTCCAACAAAAGTTACATGCATCTGTAAGGCGAATACTAGAATGTGAAATTTCAAAAGAGATTCGTTAAAAATGCTGAAATGTTACATAGATAACTGTTTTGTTGTAAGTATAAGGCTTGATAATTTACTAAAACGGTCGGGCCCAGGACACATCCCGCAGAAACAAAAATTGAGAATTGATAGGGAATACTTTGAGTGACAAGAAATAAAACATACAAAAAATAAATAATTGATCACTTTTTAATTAAGTGAAAAGATGCGGATACGCAGAGAAAATGAAGTAATGCGTAACTAGATGCACAATAATATTTATAAAATAAATAATTTTAAAGTACAGTTAAAATGAAGGTGGAACTCAGAAAGGTCCAGCAACAACCACTGACCTAATCCTCGAAGCAATGAGCACGTTTACTTTATGTTATAACTAAGAATAAAAGCTTCTAAACACTAAAGCTGAAGGAAATAATGTTGTTAGACCACAGGTAAGGGTAACAGAGGTACTTAAACATACCAATCTTTCCTACTCTCTTTTGGTGTTTGCAGACAGAATTCCAACAGCTTTTTTTCTCTGCCTGTCAGTGACCTTTGGCCGCTGTGGTCTGCCATTTTTCAAATGTTATTAATGGTTTGACAGTGAATAATTGAAGCCAACTCAAGAATTACTATGCCTAGTTAGAAAGCTTCCAAATTCCGAAGATAACTGTAGAAACTATAATTTTTTTCCAAGCATAAATCAACATTTGCACTAACATATGCGAGGATACATTTACCAGTGAATTAGAAACCTACCTGCTAGCCCTAGTGACAGACCGCTTCACTAATGGTATAATACGTCTCAAACTAAAACTATCTTGCACTAAACATATGGGAGGGAACAAAGAGAGGGTCAGGGGTACTTTAACAGAATGCACTAAGTCTGCTGGTTCCTTTCTGAAACCACCTCCATAAGTACTTACGAATTTCCCTCCACAACCAGTAGTCTAAAAGAGTTTCGTTGAAACATCTGCCTCTCTTTACCCCCTCCCATATGTTTACAATAGGATCGTTCCAGTTTGAGACACATTATAACGATTATTTGTACTTTTCTTTTAGGAAGAGCAATTTAGTACTCGTCCCCTTACCAATTTACCACATTTTGTGGCCATTAGCCTTCCTTGAATTCCGCATTTTAAAACGACAAAGCAAAAGCTTCCCGTATTAGAAAAAGTATAATCTTCATTCGCGGCAAACCATCTCATCATTGCATTTAATCTGAGCAAACCTGAGCGAAGTTACCTGCTGCTCACTTATCTAAGGAATAGGAATAATCTCCTAATTGGAAATTGAACGTGGTCCCACGAAGGCTGAATTAATATTTGCTTGAATTAAACACGAAACTTTGAAATGCAATACGAAATGTTGTTATGGTACATGGTTTTCACTCCGCAAGGTAAATCACTCCGCAAGCCATTCAGTTGTTTCTTTTTATTGATACCAAGATTTCACAGGAAGTACACGTTTTGAGGTCCCTTGAAAGTAAACATATTTAGGAAAAGGTGTCTGTGTCAGTAAGAGTGTGTGTGTATGTATGTGTGTATGTATGTATGCATGTATGTATGCATGTATGTATGTATGTATGTAAATGGGAATTGGCGATCCCGGGGTCCCGAGCCACCCTGACACCCTCGATGTGGGTTCCTCTTAGTGGTGAGGGGTCAGACAAAACACCCACCCACGTGTAGGCCGAGACCCGTGTACTGTTGGTTGAGGGATGCGCATCTGAGCTCGTTCCAGTATTCTTCTGAATTCGGGGAGGGTGCGCATTTCCAATACACTACTTTGGTTTCTGCTTCGCCTAAACTGGAGGCTAGGGACTAATCCGCCCCTAATCAATTGACCAGGACTAGGTACTGTACCGAACTCCAGGGTGAGTGGGATGGCAAGCCCGCTATATCCCCTGTGTAGCCCTGTCATCCCAGTAGGATGAGCCCTTGTTGGGCTCCTTGGTGGGTAGGGAGCACTGGGGGATGAAACACATACAATTTCTTCTGGCAAACCCTAAAATTAAACTTGGAAAGGAAATAGCTGAGTCTTGTGGTCCTCGCTATTTAGTTATTTTTAGAACTGAGGAAGGTCTAAAGTTTACTACCATGAACCCGTTCATTATTCAGAAGGGTTTAGATAATATTGCTGGGCCTGTAAAGTCATGTACTCGATCTCGCAATGGCACGCTCCTGGTCGAAGCAGTTTCTCCGACGCAGGCTGCAAAAATCTTGAAAGCCAATATGCTTGCGAGCTATCCGGTGCGCGTTGAATTGCATAGGACCCTGAACTCTTCGCCTGGTGTTGTAAACACCAGCACATTGGACGGTATGTCCAATGAGGAGATTCAGGAAAACTTGGTGGAACAAGGTGTGACAAATGTATATCGAGTACACCGCAAAGAACGAGGCGAACTAGTGCCCACTCGTACCCTGTTTCTTACCTTTGATCGGGTTGATTTCCCGCAATGCATGCACTTCACCCGCAACGTGTGTTAACTGCAATGGGAATCATTCATCAATCTCCAGAGAATGTCCCCGTTTTATGGAGGAGAAGGTGATCCAAGAGATCCGGGTAAGAGAGAGGGTAACCTTCGTGGAAGCCCGGAAACTGTTGCGTATTCGTCAGCCTTCTGTACCTAGGACCGTTACGTATAGTGCAGTTGCAACTAAGCCCGTACCTAGACGTGAAATCGCAACACAAACCAGTGAAATAAACGGGGAAGTGATATCCGAAAGATAAATTACACCAAGATCACAGCCAAAGCAACAAACACCAGCACGAACAACAGTGAGCGCGCCGACCAAGTCCAGTCCTAAGAAGAAGGATTCAGCCAAGTCACCGCCGAAATCATCTTCTTCAAGAACATGTATCTCCAAGGGAATTTAAGACCTCGTATGAAAAAACCGACTTCCTCAAGGAAAATAGTAAGACCAGTGGAAGGAAAGCTAGCCAGCACAAAAGTCCGCGAACGTCTCCGTCATCATCTGAGGAATCATCTGGAGAGGGCGCCGATCGGCACCTTCGCAGGTCGCAGTTTCCGATTCTGTCGAGAGAATGGATTCGAAGTTAAGAGTGCGGAAGCCGTCCTCTTCAATTAACGATGTGGAGCGGGTGGATCGTGTTCTCACTGCCCAAACGACAGTGAGGAAAAGGCAGGAAAAGCCTGCTGAAAGTGCTAGCCCAGCCCCAAAGAAAAGGAACAAATTGATTCGACCACCACTTGGCAGGTACCTTTTGTTATGGCAAGTTGATACTGAAAGTAGTAATTTTTATGCCTTTTGGTATTTTATTGGTAATTATAGCTTTTTATTATTATTTTTTAACCATTTGGGCTTATTTATTTTATTGCCATTCTGTTTTGATCTGTTTTTTAAATTTTGAATAACTATATCTGGCTATTGCGATGAATTATTTTTTTGTAAGGGCGCTGATGACTATGCAGTTGAGCGCCCTTATATACAAATCAATCAATGTATGTAAATGGCATAAGAAAACTAAAAGTCTTTAATACCAAACTTGGTATTCAAGTTCAGGATCTTCCAAGATCCGGTATCCCAAACAATTCTTTAGACGGAATATTTTGCAAAAAAATGTATATTCTCTAAAAATATCTCGTAGACTCTAATTAAATTACCATACGTTTAAGGTATATAACCAATGAAATGTACATCTTAAATGTTTTCTGACTGACCTCTGGAGTCTTTTTTATTGGGAATTATTTCTGGATAACTTGTAAACAATGAGAGAATACGTGTGAGAGGGAGAGAGAGAAAATATGGCTACATAAAAACTGTAGAGCTGTTAAAGTACACAGCTTATATGAAATAAATGTTTTTGAGAAGCTAACAATTTCCGAGTTGTGAAACTAACCGTTTTTAGTGGTTTGAATTTGCAAATACTTCTAGTAATGTTCTCAAATAGAGTGCAAAGTAACTCGTTTATAAACTCTTGGCCATGCAAGCCCGTGGTGACGGTGTGATGGCAATGGTTACTTGTATTACACGAAATGAACTGATGATTCGGAAAGGAAACATTCCAGATCTAAGTATTATACTATTCAAGTGACGTGCATTTTGTAGTATCAATTCCCCCCACAGGGGCCTACTACGGTAGGTACGGGATTGGTGATCCCGGGGTCCCGGACCAAATCTCTCGATTGGGTGCCTCTGAGTGGTGAGAAAGCTAATGCCAAACGCTCAAACAAGGTCCACGTCCGTGTTTCACCCTAACCTCCCTGAACACACGTCTGAAAGATTACCTAGCGCGCGTTGGCGGGGTGGGAAGGGCAGGGGGTGACTGGGTAACGTGTAATTCCCAGCTCCTGGTTATCATGTAGGACTGTGTTTGTATGCACTAATGAAGTTCAGTCCCGGGTAGGAGCTATTGCATGAGCTGTTACACTCCTGAAGGCGACTGGATCCCTCTGTCTATTCATTGGGAGGTGTAGCCCTGAGGTGAGCAAGGTTCAGGCCAGGTCTCTCACGTAAGCCGGGTGGCGCCCGAGATGTGAGCAGGCCATCGGAGACGTTTGTAATGGTGGAGGATATTGTTACTATGAGAACGGATAAAATAAATAAAATGTTAAGAAAAGTGGAAAGGAAATAGCTGAGTCTTGTGGTTTTCGTTATTTGGTTACTTTTAGGACTGAAGAAGATCGAAAATTTACTACCGTAAACCCATTTATTATTCAGAAGGGTCTAGATAATATTGCTGGTCCTGTAAAGTTAGGTATTCGATCTGGCAATGGCACGCTCCTGGACAAAGCAGTTTCTCCGACGCGTTGAACTGCATAGAACTCTGAACACCTCGCGTGTTGTTGTAAACACCAGCGCATTGGACGGTATGTCCAATGAGGAGATTCGGGAAAACTTGGTGGAACAAGGTGTGACAAATGTATATCGAGTACACCGAAAAGAACGAGGTGAACTGGTGCCCAGTCGTACCCTGTTTCTTGCCTTTGATCGGGTAGATCTCCCGCAAAGAATTAAGGCAGGGTATAAAGCTATTGAAGTGAGACAGCATATACCTAATCCATTGAGGTGTTATAAATTCCAGTGCTTTGGCCACACGAGTGGTTCTTGTAATGGATTTGCTACTTGCGTCGACTGTGGGGAAGTCAACCATGATAATGCATGTACGTCACCTGCAACATGTGTTAACTGCAGTGGTAATCAATCATCGAACTCCAGAGAATTCTCCCGTTTTATGGAGGAAAAGGCGATCCAAGAGATTCGTGTAGGAGAGAAGGTGTGCTTCTTGGAAGCCCGGAAACTCTTACGTATTCGTCAGACTTCTATCCATAGGACCGTTACTTATGGTGCAGTTGGAGCTAAGCCGGTACGTAGAGCAACACAATCGCAACACAAACCAGCGACATAAACGGAGCAGTAATATTCGAAAGAACAATTACACAAGGCTCACAGCCTAAGCAACAGACAGCAACACGAACAACAGTGAGCACGCCAAGTCCAGCCAAGTCACTACAGAAAGCATTTACCTCAAGAACATATAAACCAGTAATATATGATGCATCGCCCAGAATTTTCAAGAGCTCATATGAAAGAACTGACTTCCTCAGGTAGAATAATAAGGCTAGTACCAAGCAAAGCGAGCGTAAAAGTCCACGAACATCTTCTGAGGAAGCATCTGGAGAGGACTCAGATCGGCGGCTCTCATCTTAGCCGATCGCAGTTTCCGATGGTTTCGAGAGACTCGAATCGAAGTTATCAGTAGAAAAGCAGTCCTCCTCCATTGAAGATATGGAGCAAGAAGATCCTGTCCTCACTGCTAAAACGACAGTGACGAAAAGGTCGGATAAACCTGCTTAAATGCTAGCCCAGCCCGTAAGAAAAGGAAAAAACTGATTCGACCACCACTGGTCTGGTAGTTTGTTTTGTCATTGCAAGTTAATATTGAAAACGGGATTTTTATGCCTTTTTATATCTTATTGATAATGATAGCTTTTTAAGTGATTTTCCCCATTTGGGCTTATTTATTTTATTGTCATTTGTTTTGAGTTTTTTTAATTTTGAGTAATTTATCTCTGGCTATTGCAGTGAATTAGTATCTGTAAGGGCGCTGATGACCGAGCAGTTGAGCACCCTTATATATCAATCATCATCATCATCGTCATCATCATCATCGTATTATCAATTCATTAGTACAATCAAAGCTAAATAGAATATCCAAATTAGATGTTAGAACACTGGAATGTTTTCGTTTTTAAATGCAACATGGAAAGATATTAAATTGGACGAATGCGAACACGGGCAGAACAAGCTTTGCACTAAGCAATGTAGAAGTGAAAACGTGTGTTTTATTCTCAGAAGAGCAATTCAAGAGAAATCTCAAACATAAATTCAAGTCACGCCAATAATTTGACAAAGTGGTATAAATGAATATTTTGCTGTTCTCCATGGCGTATTTGTATGATAATTCTAAATGCTGTTAACTCGGTGAAGCCAGAATTACACGACATTAATGAGGTTTCGCTCTAATCCAAAGATAAATTCTACAAAATCATACAGGAAACTACTACTTTTTTCTTTGGACTATACGCCCAAGATACAGATAGAAGTACCTCCGAACGTCATTCATCTCGAACGAGGGAGTTGGCTTCGAATTCCGATACTACCCCGACAGGCAGATGTATGTTTACAACAGAATCACGTATTCCCTAAAGGCCGTTTCCAGAACAATGGGCAACTATGCTCCAGGAAGGTAAATTATTAGACAATGGCAGTAATAGTTCATGTGGCTGCGAGCTGTAATCGAAATTCGCGTGCACTTGCTGTAAACGTTTCTTTGTGTTCACGACCCAGTTTGCTCTACGGATTTGGCAAACTGATCTCTGATCCATGGTTTGCGGCGATCAACGTCAATCTTCACAACATGCTCTCCAGTATTTGCTCTTTCTGCCTCATCCAAGTTGTCTATTCAAATCCGGATTTCTGCACCTGAAATAACTCTTTCATATGTTTTATACGCCAAACCCGTTGATTGTTGTGAATATATAAGAACAATATTTAATGCACTTAAACAAGAAAATGCCTTTATTGGTGATATATTGGAAATGTATTATTGTTTTTACTAAAGTATTTTCACTAAACTTGGGGAATTATATACTTCATATAACTGCTAGGAATAAGATATTAAGTTTGAGATAAATTATCTTTAAAATATTCTCATTTGTACTAACAATGATACCGAGCGAAGTGGTGCCGCGGTAAAATGTGTGACTCGTATTAGGGAGGTAACGTGTTCGATCCTCGTCAACCAACCATTCCGACTGGGTTTTCTTCCTTTGTCTTTCTTATCACTAGGCGACTGCAGGAATGCATTAACTAACCCCGGATTCCTTTCTCTCAAGTTCATTGTCAGCGCGGTAGTTCCGGCAGATGTGGACAGGTGGCGCAGATGTGTTAGCTATCTGTATTCTTCCCTGCACCGCTTTGAAGTAGTCAACCAGGCTAATACGGTCGCTACCTCGCTTTCTACTTGTGGTGGTGAGAAACTTCGGTGATGCACCGTGTGATAATCTATCCAACTGTTGAGGAATTCTGTGCGTCTCTGCGGCTCCACCCAGCCTGTGGTCCATACTTCTCGTTCCTTCCCCCTGGAATCGAAAATGCGTAGTGTTTACGCCCACTTTTACTACATGCGGTACCGCAGGCGGTGACATTGGTGATCTATGAGATGAAGATGAGATGGAATGAGATGAGATGATGAGGGAAACGGGAGATCCTGAAGAAAACCCGCTCCAGCGCCGTGTTGTCTATCACAAATCTCACTTTGCGGTCTCCTGGGAGAGCCGGTGAGAGCCGAGCGCTACTCAGCGGCCTATCCCCTTGGGATCGTAACTCACAATATATCCCTTCTGGTCACACTGAGCGAGGGATCACATCATTTACAATACGCAAAGCTTTCGTGCACTTTTATTTTGTAGATGATATCGACATACCAAAAGAAATTTCCTTTTCAAATTTAGTTACATTTATGACATAAGACCATAAACTACAGTGAACATATTCTACATCTGAAAACTTCGCACAAGAAATACGAGATTGACTATGAACGTAGTTTAACAAACATAGCAATTAAATAAAATTCAGTTATAATATTATTTAATATTTAATTAAATTTATTATTTAATATTGAATATTTAAAATTCAAATCCGGACGGATTCCTAGTTTAAAAAAATCTAAAGGTTACTAATGTATTCAGCTCAAAGTGTGTTTTGCAAAAGTATGGAGGATACTTCACAACAAATATATTTTCCACAGTCAAATGCTTTATGTAAATAGTAAATACAGCGAACGTATTTGCTTATAGGTTAATAGGTCTCTGTGTTATATTTGCCTTTATTCATGGAAAACTTATCTAGCAGCTTCACTACAGTAATAAGGTGCCTTTTATATATACCTAAGCACCAATTTCTTCATTTTAGTTGGATTTTACGTATCTTTTCTCCTATATAATAGGTCAATAGCTATATTAATATATTCCAAAAAATATTTTAACTTGTATTTATCACGCCCATTTATATTCATATAGCAATTAAGCCCATTCTACATTCTAAGTTATGAAAATGAAAGCTTTCTCAGAGAAATTTATGATGCAGCAAGCGCTTGGACCGAAAGACTTAGTGTTCATGAATATGCACCGTAACAATGGAGTGACCCGACTTCGCTCTGGGCTGCATGTAACTTGCTGCAGTAAAGGTGCCGTTAGGACTTGTCGAGATACAAAACCTGCAGATAATGTCTTGAAACTCAGAACGCCCTACATTAGTGTACCAAATGAGCAAAATATATTTATTTATGATAAAAATAAATAATTTTAGTTGTTGGAGTAAAGGTAATGTTGTGAAATGGTAAGGTGGACACCATTTAGCAAAGGAATGGCATTTATGAAGCCGTCGTAACTATTCCACTGTGTGGAGTTTTTATTAGAATCAAATTGATTGTTTTAATGAGAAGCACAAGAAATGCAAAGAGCAAATGATACCAACTGCACATCACATTTTCTCCACATTAAATATATTACATCCATATATAGCTAGTAAGTTATATATTTGGCCACAAACTGAAGGAACCTGAGCACATTTTATGAGTAGTGTGAACTCAAAAGGAACGTTTGTTTGATCCTTAACTTTAAAATCCAAAAGCAATCGCAAGCCATTAATATTACAAAAATCCAATACCTTTGTGAACACTAATATCTACAACCTATTCTTCTAAGTGCATCTCGATAATTCAAATACATTTTCAGTGTACAATAAAGTAAGCCAAAGTATTAACTAAATCGTTTCATGACTTTTCGCTATGTCGAAGCTTCTTCGCCCCTTTTGGTCAAGGATCATCACGATTTTGGATTTCTTTGTTGCTTTAAGGATTCATTAACGTCCTTTAATGGGGGAAGATCATATAGGAGAGTGAGCAGCCGAAATTGTGAAATGATGCGCATAAATGGGCACTATAGTTTACTTACAGTTTATTTGTCTTTTCAGGGTTGCTGAAAATCACGGGGGAGAGTAAACACCTTGTTCAGGCTACTCGCCCTAATCGGGACTTCTTAAACGCAAGGCAAATGCTCCACCCCTGTGCCGTAGAGGAATGTGATGGCTTTAAAATACCGTTCTCTTCATATGAACACGTAATAAAAAGGAAAAACGAATAGAGATTTGCAAATGTCGCAAGTATAAAGTATTTTACAATTGAAACCAATGACAAAGGCTGTCACAGAAATTAACGCCAAAAATATACTACTTGATATAAATGTTGTACTTTAATGAGTTCTATATCTTACGGTATACTATTATACAAAAGTAATTCAGAATGAAAACGACTTCACAGGCTATTCCCAGAAAATTCAACATACATAATCATATACATTTTATTTGTCCTAAAATGACCCTAAACTTTGGCATTCTAATCATAATCGGCGGAGCCATTTTTTAGAAAAAAAAATATATACGGAACTTTTCTTTGTAGAGATTAGTTTGCGTGGAGTGTATTTTCCGGAAAAGCGTGTGTCATTCTTAGAAGATTCTAAAGAAAATTACGAAGATTGATATTTAACTGCTTATTCATTTTTGAGTTATGCGGTTCTCTCCCCCCCCCTTCTCTCTCTCTTTCTCTCTTGGAAAATCCGTTCTCTTTACATGACTAAATAATAACAAAGCAAATGACCTCCTATATGCGAAAAGTAGACAAAATAAGCACCCTTTGGCGCAGCACTTTATGGGCAAGATGGCGGCCATGCGTAATCTATGTATTTAGAGCTTATTTAGTGCATTTTTGGCTGTATTTAGGGGATTATGACTGTATTCAGAGATCTTAGCACCATATTTATTGGAATTTGGTAGTATTTAGTGGCTTTCGGGGCGTATTTAGCGGCGTTTTCGCTGTATTTAGTGGCCTTTGGGTGTATTTAGTGGATTTTTGGCTACAATTTGTGGAGTCTGGATGCATTTAGTAGCCTTTGGGGTGTATTTAAAGTTTTTTGGGGTGTATTTGGTGGACTTTTGCTGTATTTAGTGAATTTCGGATGTGCTTATAGGTTTTAGTCAATCCTGTTGATTTGATGTAATTCATGATTTATTTCACAAGCATTCAGTACATTTCTCCCTCATTTGCAATTAGTGATTCTAGCTCCTTAACATAACCTAACGATGCTTTCACCTAAATGTAGATCTAAGGCTTGGGGGTATCTATCCCTTTAACCTTACCAAGCTTTGCAAATCTGCGCATGTATTATAAGCCCGTAACCTAGCCTAACTTTTTCCAGCTATTGTCATCCTTGGGCTCCTATCTAATTCCTTTATCCTACCTATTCTAGTCCATGGGGTCCCTTCGTCCATCTTTTAACCTAAATGGTCTTTTCTTAATTTCCTCTATTCTACCTTCTTTAACCTAGCTATTCTCGTTCATTGCACCCCTTACTCCAACCTTTATCCTAACTGTTCTCTGCTGTTTGGGGTCATTTACTACATCCCCTAACTTAACTTAGTTGTTGTCCCCGGAGTCCCTTACCCAATACTTTAACCTAAGTGTTCTCTTTCTTAGGTTACTCTATTCTACCTCCTTTAACTTTATTGTAGTGCTTATAATCGTTTAACCCACCCTTTAACCAAGCTATTATTATCCTCGGACTGCCCTATATAATGGATTCTGGATGCATTTACTGAATTTTGGATGTGTTCAGAGGACTTTTTACTATTTTGAGAATATTGACTATTTTGATGATTTTAACTGTATTTTGTGGATTCTGGTTTTATTAAGCGGATTTACTGTATTTAGAGGATTTTGTCTGTGTATAGAAGTTTATAATCAATTCTATTGATTTACTCTAGTTCATATTGAAATACTATTTACCGGCGTTTTTAGAGTATTATGATTGCTCTATGAATTAAGCTGCTTTCAGGGTATTTTCAGGTATTAGTATAGTATTTAAGGCATCTTTAAGCAATTCCGAGACTCGAGATAGTTTTGAAGTTTTTTGTGCCTATTTGACTACTGCTACTAGTATTCTCTAACTCTTTAAGGACTCCTGCTAGTCTTTGTCACTGCTAAAAGTATATATGCTGTTTAGAGATCTTTTCCCAGTAATGTTTGCTATTTGTATAATTGTATTTATGATTTACTATAGATTGATACCTTTTCCAGCCTGAATTCCTCTATTTCCGTGACTTCTCTATGCTCTCAGGAATTCTATTTCGTCTTTGTTAAGTGTTTTGGTCTTGAGGCTAAGTCTTTCGATTTTGCGGCTAAGTCTTGTGGTTAAAGGCCTTTGGTCCTGCGGCTAAGTGTTGAACCTTGTGGTTAAGTCTTTTGGTCTTGAGAGATAGGGATGTTTCGTTCGGTTCCAGTGACGTCACATTTTGTTGAAACAGAATTAAGTCCATTAGCGTTCTTAGATTTCTTGGCTTTTAAGACAGCTCACGTAGCTCTCAATGGTGATGTCCAGCCTAATAGCGCTATGCTCTATGCCCCCAATCTTTTATAACCGGCATTATAACGAGTAACGAGAGCAACAATAACTTCGTTAACAATAAATATTATAATAGAACCGTTAAACATGTGTAACACCTTAAATTAATTATAGGCCACAGTTCCGCCGCAGTTACGCTCATATGACTCTCTCTTCTTACAAACCATTCTTACAAACGCTTATTCTTCAATTTACCTCGAGTTACACAAGAAAAACATTGCCTTATTGCTAGTTTCCAATAGATTCCAAGGAATAAGGAAATACAGTAGGCTTTAAGCCAGAGTCAAATCTTTAAAGAGTTGGTCGCTAAGTGACGAATTACAAATTACAGTCTTTTTCCATAAACAAGAAATAAAATAAAGAGGGCCCTGTAACGACCACATCGATTACACCCACATTTATCAACACGATAAACTCGTGCAAGAGGGACCGGAAAGCGCAATCTCTTGTGCCTTGCACCAACATTAGCGAACACCTTCATGCAAACCGGATTGGCATTGGTCCATTAACTGCTATAGCGTAGACAATGGCAGTCTCTCACTAGTAATCCTCATGTGAGGCACAGTTGATTCGTAATAAAGTTAACTTGAAGTTAATAGAGAAGGCACTAACTGTGTTTTTACATCGTGTGCTGCTATAAAGCTCCATTGTGATTATGAATTTTCCTAGAATTTATATGACAATGAGTTAAAGGCGATGCTTTCCAGCGAGAGCAATTTATATGACGGAAGTGGAATTTAATGGCATAATTAAATATCAGATTTGAAAAATCAAAACACAGTATAACTGGTTTCCCTCACATGCTGTAGGCTTTAGCTTAAGTAAACACAATTAATGACGTTTATGCTTTATGGGTGCAAATTGGTGCCAATTTCCTATTGGTATTATCCTTATAAATTTACTGCACTGGCAAAAGTGTGATGTCTGCACGGGCCAAAGTTCTTAGATTCGGCCCACCCCTATCTGAGCCGAGCCCGAGCAAGGCCCTGCCAGGGCCTGATTGCCTCCTTTTGTTTTAAATCAAATTGTTTTGGAGTTAACTGTATTGATGATTATGATGACTATTAGTAATGGTGCTGATTGTGACAGTAGTTCTTGATGCGCTGCTGCATGCCGTGCGCAGGGATCTACGTTCGATTTCCGGTACCGACAGGGGAATATTTCTCTTGCTGGAAGGCCTAGAAGAATGCACTCAGGTCCTTGTGAACAACTGAAATAATTTTAGTTAATTGATGGAAATTAATCATTTCTTCACACTAGACGTATATAGGCTAAGGGTTTTGATAGATAGAGTCAACATGAAATTTTCAATGCCATAGCCGGGATTTGAACCACGGATTTCCTGGTTTCCGTCCAGTCGCTCTTAACCTTTGAGCTACCATGGCCAACGTGCTATCCTAACATTAAATTCTCCAGTTGACTCGTATATTTTCCCGGTAGACAACTAGGGGCTCTCGCATCCGAGATACACCATTTGTGGCGACTTACTATCGTAAGTACTTAAGTCCCAGGCTATCAAAACCCTTAGCCTATATACGGCTAGTGTGGAGAAATGATTAATTTCCATCAATTAAGTAAAATAATAAGAGTTAAATGATGAAGCCTGGGCCTTAAGTACTTACGATAGTAAGTCGCCACAAATGGTGTATCTCGGATGCGAGAGCCCCTAGTGGTCTATCGGGAAAATATACGGGTCAACTGGAGAATATTTTGTCAGGACGGCACGTTGGCCATTGTAGCTCAAAGGTTAAGAGCGACTGGACGGAAACCAGGAGATCCGTGGTTCAAATCCCGGCCATGCTATATGCTACCGCATTCTGTCCAGGATGTCTTGAGAATGGATGACTGAGGAAGCCAGTGTTTATAGATACCGTTTTCCGCATATGGCAGCAATTGTTTCTTTTTTTTTTCTGCATAACGACGCTCATTATTTTTACACAAGTAAAATGTATATGTTGAGTTATATGTGTCATATATGTGTTATTGAGTTATATATTATCATATATGTATGTGTTTAGTTTTTATTTTCAAGCTCGAGGTCAACATTTTCACATTAAGACTGAGCCCAAGCAGACATCTATATGTAAGTGCAGATATTAACTCCGTCGGTAGAGTGCGTTTCTAAACCTCAGGTTCGTGGGTTTGGTCTCCAAGTATGGCGAGTATATATTATGTTGCATATTTAGAAATTTATTTCAACGGGTACCATTAACATCGTTCCTATCCTCGATTACATTAGTAATAACACGATAAAATTAGAATAACGGTTATGAATGTTATTTCTTTGGTAATTATTCTGTAAATGCTTTTATTAAGAATCCAAAGAAAAGAAGAAACAGAGAGGGTAAACTAAAATCTAACATGAAAGGTGAAACGTAACACACACACTACATCAGGATGTAGGTCGGTAGCAGAGCGTTCGCTTTGTATATGAAGGGCACCAGATTATGTCACCGGCATGTAACTTCTTTTATCATTTTTAACTGCTTAAGTTGCTTAAGATTTACTCTATGTGCTGCTTTTCTTATCCTTCGTTTAACTTATTTCTGTTTCGAAAAATACACCTACGAATAATATACATTCCAAGTACGTACGCTGTGCTGTCATTGGAGTGTACTTGACGTTTTTACTTTTTAATCAGTTTTGGGTTGGTAAGAACAAAACTTCTTGAGTACCTACCTAAGTATTGCAAAACGTGTATGTAACGTTAATGGAATATGCTTTCGGAGAAAGTCACTACTAAAACCAGCCGTTACTTACATTCCCTTCTGACAATACGTATAATATGTCGCGCGTTTTGACAATAACTGAGGGAGAGCTTTTGTTTCCTTCTATAGCAATCAGCCCTGGTTCCTACTATGAGCACCACCACAAGCATTGCACACTTATGGCGAGGACTAATAATTTGGGAAGAGGAGTTTCCTAAGGGAATATTCCAGTCCAATGTTTAAGGAGCAACTCTGCATCCAGTAGTTATGAGCATCAAGGATGCCTGAAAAGAAACCTCATACAAAGAAGACGGTCCTGGTTGGTTTAGAAATGCGTAAACTCCCACTCAAAATATTTGCTTTCTTTTACTATGGTCCTGGAATTTTAAG
This sequence comes from Mantis religiosa, assembly GCA_030765055.1. Lineage (NCBI taxonomy): Eukaryota > Metazoa > Arthropoda > Insecta > Mantodea > Mantidae > Mantis > Mantis religiosa. The sequence goes on from CM060950.1 coordinate 330,322,463, forward strand.
CTCACAACAAGCTTAGTTTCGATGTAACACCATTTCGGCATATAACCAGATGTTGTTTTGTTTCACTCGCACATAAAGTAGTTATATTAGTGATACTTATAGTCATTATTAGCATGTAAAAGTGAAGAAATACGGTAAATAAGGTGCGAAAATACTGTTTATGGAACAATCATTGTAATAAGATCATATGAAGATAGATTTTGTAAATTTCACTTTTGTTGCATTAATTCAAACAGCATATGTACAGGTTGAATATAGAGCATTATAAAATACGTATTTATGTATTTCTGAACTAAGGGAACATTATCAGATCAAATGCAGTTTAACAAAAGGTTTAAGGCATTCTTGCTAGAGCATATTTCCCTGTCTACTTAATGTTAATAATAATAAATCTCTATATAAATACGTGCATAACACATTTAATTGTTGTTAGGGGGAGAATAGGAAAAACTCAATTGATAGTTCCATATCCAACAGCGCAGTGCCAACGTCCTTTACTTTCTATTTGGCTTAAATAAGACAGAGGAAGAGAAATGTCTAATAGTATCGTGAGTTGGTAACAACCACGATTTATGTTCTTTGAGCCATTATCTCGGTGTGGTGTGTATGTGTGTGTGTTCATGGCAAATATTAGTAGAATTCGGCCATTTTAAACAATTGTTTCTAGTAAGAATCTCCAGTTTTTGTCTTAAAATAATTGGTTTCTTTTAATTAAAACACCGTTAGGTTTGAAATAAAATTAATATCCATACGCTTAACAAAGGGAAAATATAGGTTTCGTTGAATCATAGATAACCTTTTAATATCACAATCAATCCTATACAAGTAAGCCAAGTGTGTGAGAGTCCACTCTCTTCCTTCTTTTTAGCAGCTGAATGATCCTCGATTCCTGCTTAAAAACTAAAGGAGAATGAAATGCTATAAGTATAGTATGAAAGTAAAAATTAATGCTTGAAATTTTGTCATCCATTTGCCTTGAAACTTGCCATTCAGCGGGCCGAAAATGGTAACCGTTAAACAACGTAAAGCTACATGAAAATATGTCCTCCTGTTGTTTCCTATCTATTCATTAGTGAACTCTAAATATTTGTTTCCCTGCGGTATTTTTATTTTCACCAGTTGAGTCAAGTTCACTCCCCTTTGCAGCTGTTTCCCACTCGTCTTGTTGAGTGAACAGAAGAAGCAAGATCGGACAATCATGTGCGAAGTGGCCGAGTGGTTAGACCATTCGACTCTCACCAGGGCGGCACGGCTTCCCTCCCAGGCGACCGCATGTGAGATTTGTGGTGAACGATACGGTGTAGGGGCGGATTTCCTCCGCGATCTCCAGTTTCCCCCGCCATCACATTCCACGGGTGCTCCATCTTCATTTCATGCATCATCAGTGTCACCGCGTGTGGTGCCGGATGTAGTAAAAGAGGGCGTTAAACACTGTAAAACATCCGGTGAGGAAACTGTAGAAAGAGAAATACAGCAAAGTTTGGGATATAAGTACATGACCTTGAGTGGACTGGCCAGAGTAAACCCCTATAAAAATCGCTTTAATAATAATAATAATAATAATAATAATAATAATAATAATAATAATAATAATAATAATAATAATAATAATAATAATAATAATAATAATAATAATAATAATAATAATAATAATAATAATAATAATAATAATAATAATAATAATAATAATAATAATAATAATAATAATAATAATAATAATAATAATAATAATAATAATAATAATAATAATAATAATAATAATAATAATAATAATAATAATAATAATAATAATAATAATAATAATAATAATAATAATAATAATAATAATAATAATAATAATAATAATAATAATAATAATAATAATAATAATAATAATAATAATAATAATAATAATAATAATAATAATAATAATAATAATAATAATCTAGACAATATTAATGTATTTCTTTCCGCCTGTTCTCGCCAGACACATTATATGGGACTCTGGAAAGGTGCCTGCTTTTGGCGAAGTTTAAAAATTTCCACAAAAGATTGTTGGCTACTTAAATTGTAATCACTTTCATTTATTTGGGAAATTACTGATGGAACTCTCTACACTTAATTGTGTGTTCCTCCACGATAACTACTGAATTCAGGTCAAGTAAGGCAGCAGCTTTATTTGAATGTTATCCTAAACGAAACATATAAACGTCTTCTATCTACTTAAACTATTATTCTGAAGAAATGGCCGCGCCGTAGCCGTGCAATTCACCCGCTTGACACACAGCAAGGCGGCCTGCGTTTGATCCCGGGTGATCACAATGTGAAATTTGTGCTGGACAACACGGGGCTGGGCGGATTTCCTCCGGGTCCTTCGGTTTCCCCCGCCATAATTCCAACAGTTGCTCCCTCATCCTTTCTTTCATTCATTTCGCCCTCATTCTATCACCTCTCACACTTGCACCAGGCATTTGACTGAAACTCTCTACGAGTCATAGCTCCCCGCGTGAGGGATGCTTCCTGAGCTCCCCTCTTGTTGTTGTTGTAGTTTACGTCCTCCAACGTTAAGTCATATCTGACGGTGAATGAATTGGTTGAAATGATGTTCAAATGAGTCCAGGGTCCATGGAGCTTACAGTTGCCTGACATAAGTCTTTAAGGATAAGGGAAAACCCCGGAAAAAAACCTTATCCAGGTAACTCACCTTGACCGAGATTCGAACTCGGGACCTCTTGAACGTAAGACAGACATGCTACCATCTACGCTACCGAGACGGGCGCTCCCCTCTTGTAGGAGGCCCTTGCCCTTAATGGGACATTCCGAGCTAATAAATGAAAATTCTGAAGAAGACTTTGTTGTCTTTCAGCAGTTAGAAAATCTATGAGTAAATAGGCAGATAAATATTTTTATATAAATAGTTTAATCGAATAATAAGTATAACAGATAAAGTGAGAGAGCTGTATGAGTACAGTGAAATTGTTTATGAAATCTTTATTCTCTCTTTCATGCATTTGTGGAACGAAACGTTTTGAACTACAGAAGTGCTTGGCAAAACTAGGCTCTCTCTTACAAGTGGGAGATATCATATTGGATGGTAAGAGCAGAACTGACGAAGTTACTACCTACATAAGGGAAACGATACCATCTTTGATACTGGTGCGTATTTCTTAAGACAATTATTTTCTCTACCCTCAGCGAAATGTGTAATGCCAATAGTTAAAGCGAATTACACTGCATGTTTAAGTAGAAGAACAAAAATATCTTTTAGCTTAAAATTTATTCATGAAATTAATTTAAAACCAGATATTACCTGCCTGATGAACGTTTGGCGAGGTCGCTGGTGTAGCATGGCGTGGTTTAGAGAGTTCATAGAAGGCGGGAAAATAGAACGGTACAACCTGACGATCAAAACATCAGCACAGCTTATATAACACGACGCATGTTTTTGCACCTGCGAAATCGATATCCCATGTCTTTAAGTATTCTCCGGAATGTGTCCTTATCTTCAAAAGGTATCTTCTCTTTAACGGCATTCATGAGTTCACGTATTGTAGGAATGTCTCCTCTCTGTAAAACTCGAGAAAATTTCTGTGCCCAACACATTTTTCAAACTCAAAGAGTTCGAACATGTTTGATGTGGGCGATGTTCACAAGGTTTTGAAAGTTTTTCTCCTGTATGCTTTCAATTTTAAACCTCTTTCCTACATATATTATGCACAGTCCATTAACTCTTCCCCACTGCTGTTGCTCTTATTTTTATAGCATTATTTAATGGAATAATTAAACCTTTACCTTTCTCCTCTTTACAAAATTGTAATACATAGAATGTTAGTTATCTACTCTGTGAGTATACTTATCTATTTGTATACTTCGTGTGGCAGTGTTTGCATGTTGAGTTGATTAGAACCTGTTCGCTGTAAGAGACTCTCCTGCTGCATTTCAATATTGCCGAACGGTACAGGGAATGATAACGTAATATGGCTTACACAAGTATTCACTGTTGGCCGTCTGCATTCATTCTCCAGAGAGGTCTTAAATGCAGTAATATTTAATTATCAAATGCAGAAAAGGTGTAGATGCCTATCAAAGCTGGGAATGAATGCAATGCCTAGTAATGCCATGAAATAGTAAATAGTTTTATAGGAGGACTTAATCAACTGTGCAATGAAACGAAGTATACGAGTACACTGTTGATAATCATGATCACACGAAAGATAAGAAAACTTACTGTGGAGAGATACTGTTGCGGTATGAGACGTGTTTGGGATTATTATGATTATTCAGGTGCTGGACCACACTCTTAATCATCGTAACTACAACGTAATTTTCCGTTTGTACAAATAAAAAATACTTAATTGTGGAAAGCCGAGGCGTTTAAGAAATAATGAGAGTAACAAAACGTATACTTTGTTCTATATTATTTTCAATACGGCTGGATTAGTCGTTCCCTAAGGTTAGGATTAGGATTACAACGGAGGGGATTCGGCACCGTAACAAGTCTTGATCTATTGTACCTATGTGCCCAAGTGGGGCATCCCGGGAGGAAGGATGAAGTGAGAGGAGACAGGGGGCTGCCATTCCAAGGAGCCACGTCAGTGCAGAGGGCAGGGTCCCTAAATTTTACTTAGATGGAAGCTTCCCCTGGTAGGCCAGAATAACGGACAGCCCACCCTGCTGTATTTCGGAAGTGGTCCCAGCAACGGGTTCTGAGACCAGCAGCTGACCTACCAGAGGAGGAAGTGATTCACTCAGAGCGCATCATCCTGTCATGCACCGCAGAGACACCCACCGATACTTCTACACTGAAAGAAACCACGAGATTAGAGATGATGTGAAATAATAATGGAGTTGAAACTGAGGGAAAAGAAATTCTGGGGATGGAATTAACCTACCCAGCAGTTGCCTAGCGACCCACGAAACACTCGAAAAAACCATGGGTCAGGTAGGTCGGCCACGGGACCTCCAGAATGTGGGCCACATATGAAACCGCCTGAAACATCCCGCTCGGTTAATCTTCCCTAAGTAAAGTATAAGCAACTGATAGTGCCCAAAATTTATTTTATCTGATTATAAGATTTTATCGAATAAAATGGTATTGTGATTTTTCATTCACTTTTATATATAAAGCACCATCTAAAAGGACAAGTTTATAAACAGCCACAAATGAGGTGATGTTTTTGTTAGCAAGTGTTGGTGGAATTCATTCTGAAAGATTGTGTTTCTTTCTCTGGTCATTTGAACCCCAATAGCCCACTTTCCAATCACCGCTACCCTTTCTCTTGTTTGCTTTAAGGATAGGAACGACTGATTCTGGAATATGAGGCTGAGCCATATCCCAAATCTCCATTCTTCCTGCCTTGTCGCTTTCAGCGAAGAAAATTCCACGCCATTTCTCAAATTCTCTTTCCACCGGATCAGACTTCATCTTTCTTATGCTCCTTCCTCTTTGCAGAAAGGAACATCAGTCTCTAAATGGAGAAAAAGTTCCATCGTTTGCAAGAGTATCTAGGTTGATGTATTTCCTTGTGTGTAATTCTGTAAGGTGTATCCTTCCTTCGGTTGCATTGTTCAGCACAAACTTTTCTTTTTCACACAAAGTTATAAAATATAGTCAGCGAAGCAAGAAAGAACGACAGAAGTATAAATAATGAATAGACGGACTTTAAAAAAGGACAAAAGAAATGGGAAACAACTTATGAGAAGCCCTCTAAAACGCGTTATTTTAAAAAATTATAAAAGTTACAAATAAAAGGTTCTGAAACAGTAAAGAAAGAGCTCAGTTTCCGACAAACAGGATTTTTCTTCAAAAACAACATGGAAACTGTAGAGTACATGGCTTTTTTATTAGTTAATGAAGGTCTCTGAGGATGTGTCATAGCTTCTGCAGATCGTAGTCAAGGGTTAATGCTGTGAAGCCTAAGGGACGCTAATGTCTCCAACATTTTTAGGGGAAATGTGTATCCAATGTTTATTCAAGCAGCTACTACTGCATAATTTTAAATAATATAGCTAATACTTGTGTGAGGAGTGAAGGAGGTCAGTATAGCAATTGTAAATATAGCCTCTATTGTTTGAATATTCTTTTAATTTCAAACATATATGGAATGCGAATGAACTAATGACAAATTATAAAATGGCATAAATAATATTCATAAATTTACAAGCCATAAAACAAATATTCCACAAAAAGGAGTTTCTAAACAAACCATTAATCCTAACAAAAATGAAACAAAAGTTATGTAAGTGAAAACCAGTAACAGAATAAATTAGTTACATAAAAATTAGTTTAAATCATGACAAAGTACGTTTGAACAAAATATGGACAGTATATAATTTGTGTACACATAGAGTCAGACTGAAAAATTCAATGCCATAGCCGGGATTTAAACCATGGATCTGCTGGTTTCCGTCCAGGCGCTCTACCATTGAGCTACTATGGCCAACGTGCCGATATGACATTAAATTCTCCAACTTACTTGTATTTTCCCGGTAAACCACTTAGGAGTTCTCATAAACACATGAGACATGTAAGCACTTTAAGGCCCGGGCTTTGTAGTTAACCACTATTATCTCAATTAATAGAAATCAATTATTCCTTTACACGGGCCGTGTGTAGGCTAAATTTTGTAAACGTAGAGTCAGACTGAGTCAGACACAATTTAGCCTACACACGGCCAGTGTGAAAGAACAATTAATTTCCATTAATTGACCTAATAGTGGTTAAACTACAAAGCCCGGGCCTTAAAGTACTTACATGTTGTAAGTCGCCATTAAGGGAGTTGTCTCATATATTTTTGAGAACTCCTAAGGGGTTTACGGGGAAAATACGAGTCAGTTGGAGAATTTAATGCCATATCGGCACGTTAGTCATAGTAGCTCAATGGTAGAGCGCCTGGACGGAAACCAGAAGATCCGTGGTTCAAATCCCGGCTATGGCATTGAATTTTTCAGTCTGACTCTACGTTTCCACAATTTAGCCTACACACGGCCCGTGTGAAGGAATAATTGATTTCTATTAATATATAATTTGCAGCGAAAACAGTATCTTGAAAATCTGGTATAATAAATGCAGTGGTAAATAAAGAGCTTAGCGTTACTCGTGGTAATTTTTTAACCCAAATTTCGATACCTACAACAGCAAAAATACCGAGTTGCTGAATATGGCCTTTAGATATACTGTAGCTCGCGGTTCACCGGTAATGATTTGCAACTTTTGGCTCAAATCAGCGATTAATAAATGCCTTATATTTTGCATACCATGTAAAACTGCGAAATATCTGGCAATTTTCCCGTAGTTATTAACTTTCTATGAACTGTTGATGTTGCAGTGAAGTCGGGTTAGGCAGAAGTTCTTTGTAAGTGAGAGTGTGTCTGCACAAGTTGCGTCCCGAAGTAAAGGCCTTCCTTTGGTCCAAGGGATTAACGTAGGGACATATGGTCTCTTTCCATCCGTTCTACTGATGCCAACAGCTCCAAGATTATTGGATCTCCTGAAGAAACCAAAGCTCTTCAGGGGATATAATTAGTAATGGCATGCCTGGAAAGCCTTCCTGTGTGTGTGTGTGTGTGTGTGTGTGTGTGTGTGTGTGTGTGTGTGTGTGTGTGTGTGTGTGTGTGTGTGTGTGTGTGTGTGTGTGTGTGTGTGTGTGTGTGTGTGTGTGTTTCGAGTTAAATCCCGACTCCTAAATTTCAACCAAGAATAACGAAGGATCATGCAGAATGTTAAAATCCATCTGTATCCCAAAACCATTTATTTTATATCAGTGTTCAGTTAACTAATGTTTTGATACTAAATACTTTCTCTACTACACATATGAATAGTAGGTAGAGAAGCTATTGTACTCCATACATTCAATACCGCGATCTCACTAGGAGCATGTTTTAGTGCTGTAGATCAATCAAAAATTTTAATCGATTAACCGTGTTACCTTAATCAATTAATCTATCGAACCCGGGAACACTAAATGGCAGGCGTGCTCTACCAACTGAGTAACGGAGCCAGCCATTTTTTATTCTTGATTATGCAAATAGAACGGAATTTAAAACAATTACCAGGAGAAAAGCTCCTCAAGAATCTATCACTTAAAGCCTACTGTATTCCTGTATTCCCTTGCATCTGCAACATAATACGCAGTAAAATAATTTCTACAAACGTATATCTCAATTAACCTAAAGTAGATTGCTGAAATTAAGCGTGTGTAATACAATTGTGTATAACAACAGAGATAGCCACGCGAATAGCACAAATTTTTAACTAAATATTGCCTTCAAAATTAGACTGAGGATATAAAATGTAAGAGTTAGTTTAGAACAGTTCTAGTTCAAAAAATTATAGGTCCGGTTATACACTTCCAAGTTAACAGTCCTCAAATGATAATCGTCTTGAACATGATCATGTGTGTATTAAAGGTCATTGAACTACTTGATCATCGGCGCCCTTATAAAAAAGCAATCCCTAAAAATAGGCAATTATGACAAAAATCTAAGATAGAGATGAATAAAAAAATAAAAATCCTAGGAAACGTCATAAGTGCAAAACCATATGAATGAACAATGCTGGCAAAAGACAGAGAAAAAGGCCAGCTTACCAAGAAAGCGAAAAAAAAGCATGAAGGTTTCTTTATATATATAAGTATTTAAATATTTAAATTGATGCTTACATTAAATAAAAATAAAAAGTCTTGTCGATCGCATTATTATTGTCTGCCTGGATCTCTGAGAGTCTGGCCACCACCTGCAGAGATTTCCAAAGATGTACCTACTAGGGTAACACTACTACAATACATGACGGACTGAGAGAGCTTTGTTACAGAACAGACAGGAGTGGTAGGGTACACCTTAAAAAATATGACTGTGTAAAACTGCAATACGCAAACAAGCCATACGCATCTCCTCCCAGCGAGATGAACGATAAGAATTTGTCCAATTTATCGGAATTCCCTTCATTGTTTTAAGCTTATTTCCATGGAGGGTCGGCAACAGTCCTCAAATTCTCCAGCATTCGGGTAATTTTGTAAACTAATTCCAAAATACCTTCTATTATGTGTTTCAAATGGGAAGGTGTTTGTCCTTGAGCGCTACTAGGTCAGCAACCAATCCGAGTCCTGAGGTGTTGTATTGCATTCCCCCTAAGTGGTGTGTGACGTGCGACATACTAAACAATCTTTAACAAATGCTATTCGTGCTAACACAAAAACTCAGATTTTGCAAAAATTGATCCATGAGGAAGGGGGAGTAATCTATTTAACATAAGCGTAAAAACCCTATATCTTTAGCTCAATAATTTTCCTAATGAACATAAATAAAATAAATACTATTATATTATAAAAAGACATTACAACGTAAGCACAGCAATGAATATCATTATTGGTAGGCATGCATGCATGAACGTATATTTGAAATTACTCAGAACTGAAACGTAAACATTTGACATGACGTGACAAAAGAATTATGTGCTTTGAATAAGCCAAGAAGTTTGTTAGATTCGATGAGAGGAAACAATACACTTCCTGTTGATCTGGCAGAACGTGTCTGGTCACATTATATCTTTGTTTATGAATGGTTCATAATCTCTCTTTACTCTAGAGAATTTAAAGAGTATTATTCAGTTACTCTTCCGTTTAAAATACATGAAAAAGTGTATCGGCTGGATCAATGAGACACGATCCACCTTCCCCCTTACCACTGTCAGAACAATCCAATAGAGTTAATGTGGGCTCAATTTATGTTGCAAACAGAAATAATATTTTTAAACTGACTAACAGTAAACGACTTATTCACGAAAAAATTGATAATAACACAACAAGACTGGGAAAACTGCGTGAGACATCAGATAAACTACAAGAGGATGGCTTTTGGACAAAAATAGCACGTAACGAGATTTTGTAACCTATCATCATAAAATTCGCAGTACTCAGAGGATGAAGACAATGACAATGACGAATTATCTCTTAACGTAAGTAACATTCACAGCAACATGGATGCATCGTTGGTATTTACGTTGGATTAAAAAACATCACTAATCCATTAACTATAATTAATTTTAAACTAAATATTAAGCTATATGCATAATATACGAATATATATGTTACAATTGTGATTTCAACAACTGCACTATTATAATACTTTGGAAAATTCCGTTTGCGTTCCCTTACATCTAGCGCCAGGAACACTCGCAAGTGTGTGAGAGAGAGGGAAATATAAAAAAGTGGGGATAACGAGGTGGCAACGCTGAATGCTCTTACGCATCTGATTCGCTACAGGCAGGAACTCTTCCCATTTGAAACACATTATAGTCCTCTAGAATACGCTGTGTGAGGTATACAGTTCAGTTCAAATATATAGGGTACGGAATGCGAGAACTTGAAACCATCCCTTTTCCCCCAATTTCCAGTAAAAACGTCCTCATGTTTAATTATGCTTCCTTAGACCTTGCGATGGGCATGGGTATGCTTATATGATTCCAAGATTCCTTTCTGAAAGCTTTTGAAGGGTAGCGTCATTTAAACGTATACATGGCGGTTACTAATATCATACTGTACATGAATTTCTTTTAAGCGTTTCAAGCTAGTAATAATTTTAATAAAGCTATAATTACATTGTTGTTAACAGAATACTACGCAATCGTTCGCACTTGGATGGAAAGGAAGAAAGATAGGAGGGAATCATCGCCTTCTTATATCAGGACGAGCATTCACAATTTGATAGAAAAATAAGAACAGTAGCGTTAAGAGTGTATGCTTTTAAAGCCTTTTATAGTCACTTTTACTTAAAATCACGTTAGTTATACTTAGTAATTTTGCTTTCTCTGCCAGATAAAGAAATATTTATGTTCCATTTCCAATCCGAAAATATGTAGTCACCCAATTGTCGGAAGGCACGACCAACTGACAAATTCACAGTACGTATATGTGAGGCTCCAGAATCGAATAATGCAGTTTTAGAAAAAGATTTTTTGTGTGTTTCTGTGTCTTGTGGGCAGCAGAACTATAAAATTAAAATATCCAGTAGATGTCGCTCTTAGTACTTAAGCTCAATCTCTTCCAAAGATGCGACTCAGTTATCCCCAGAAACATCTCCCAACCCCCCAAACATGAACTTATATGGGAAAAATTTATTAAAACTTTAATTTTCTCAAAAAAGGACGGATATCTTGAATTGTTGTAAATAATATGTGAAATCCCTTCATTCGGAAAGAATGTTATGTAAACTTGTATAGCGCATAAACCATAAGATACCCAGACAAAATATTAGTGTCATCCAACTGTATATACATTTCTTTAAAACCTTTTTTGTTTTGGTTAAAGTACCTTTTTAATGCATCTGCCATTTACGATATATTCGTTATTATTGATCTGAATGTTTCGCTTATTTTGTTATCTTTTAAAAGTGTAATCGATTTTCATTTGTACCTCGTGATGTTAGGGAAACAATATAGAAATGTAATGCCAGCATATAGTGCTGCGGTTTTAGTATGCAAATTACAACATTCAGTGGTAGCAAATCAACATCTCACTCCTTTATTTTATAATTAGTAGTAAGAATATCAAACTTTTAGAGTGAAAATTCGTTCACTGATATGCATTGACATTCTTATTAACATATAAACTGTTTAGTGTAATTTAATAACGATTATTAAAACATTATACTGTAAAAGAAACAAGAAATGCAGAATGATTTTCTAAAACAATTCCTCGCAGACCTGCCACATTTTGCACAAGATATCTTCTGTTTTCTGAGTTTATCTGTAGAGCAAAATGGCATCCTGCTTGCTTTTGCAGTTTATTGAGCTCTCTTTCTTGATCTCCGAGGCTCTTTGTTCTCTTGGTTCCCAGGGGTGATGTTTCAGTCAACTCCCATAGTTTAAAAAAATGAAAGCATTTATTGCTGCCTGGTGCAGAGTTTCATAAAACATAATAGCATCTACTCTTGAGGCAGGCTATCTGTACTATTTTATAATATCTTCATTAACTCCTTTGGTACTGAAAGTACGTAATTCCTACGTTATCAACATCAGAAGCACTAGGAGACAGAAGTACTATAGATTTCTCTTTTAGCACAGGCCTCTTTTCCTTCTTCTTCCCCCCACCCCTCCTTCCCACTCGATGAAAACAAAATGCGAAGATAGAGGTTTCCTATTTCTATCTAGTTAAAACTTGGTGGAATGACCGCCTTATTTTTTACTCTCGAACCAACAATTTTCAAATTGTCTTTCAGAATCATCTCTGTCAAAGGACCAACTGTCACAAGTAATGTCACAAGTTGTTGCAGACAGAACTTTCACAGAGTATTTTGACAGAAGACAGACTTTCGTCACTGTTTCTGTCCCCCTTGAATAGTATCTGTTATATAATATGTTCTGGAATTATATATTCTGGCCATTTTGATAACGTGTATACCTTGTTTTGAAGCAATTAAGAACGAAAGGGCATTTGCATCAAAGTCCTAATAGCTGCTTGACATTGTTACACATGTACATATCAAGAGAATAACTTGAGCAGTTTATTAGAGGCATGAATACTTTGAAACAAATCTATCTGCCCCATCTTTGTTTGTGTTGACATCAAATCTCAAACAATTTAGCTTGAAACTCATTCGAGACATAATACATTTTACACTGATGACCCATACCACATTGCTTGGTGACCATTCTTTGCTACCTGATATTAAGGTAATCCTCTACGTGCGCATATTTCTCCACTGTCTTTATCATCAAAAAATCTCTGATATCAGAATACTTTGAATTTTCTCGTTTGTACGAGCTACAGTAATAACAATACTTTAAGGACATCTGCCTATGAATTTGCATTTGTAACAGGAATTTGAGTCAGATAATGCTAATTCTGATTTCTTACTTGGATCCTCCTGTACAAGGCATCCGCGCACAATTCTCTCTCTTCTCGTGTGAGCTTTTGCGGCTATCTATTTCCTCTGGTCACCAATAGTATCATCTTATTCTAAATAGGAGTCATGAGACATCTGTGTTTCAAGGCGTGGTTCGGAATAAAGAAGTCAAATTCTGTAATTGGTTATATTTATACAGATTCAAATTATAACTTAAAATGTTCTTGATCTGGCACCAGTATTCATCACAATCCACCATTACAACAAAAATCTCTTTCTCTTTATAACAAGATTATTGATTTATCGTCACTATTCAAGACTGAAGAACATATCTTCCTCCTAAAGATTATTGACTTATCGTAACTATCGTTACTTCTACTTAATTTTGTGATTGGCCGATCCAATGGCACGTCACCACATTACGTCATATTACGTCATACTATTACTACTTTGGCCAATCACACAACTACATATATTTTTACAAATTCACAATCCCCACATAATTCATCCGAACACAACCCAAAAATACTGTTACAAATGCCCCTCTTTGAAATATATGGAAAATAACCAAATAAAGGAATTAACAATCTGTTTCCATATATTTCGAAGAATAGTTCCAATTAACAATTTCGTTTACAACAATGAACTGTAACATAAATATAACATACATAAAATGTAACAATAAACATACATTGAATGAAATATAATAATAAATGAACATTTAACAACCACTTAGCATTATTATAACACATTTTTTTAAAATATATATCTTTGATTTCATGTGGGGTTGTGCCCCGCCACAAATTTCCGTTAAAGTGTCTTTATTATTAACATTTTTAAATTATTGACTGTGAACAACCATGCTATAACAATATAAAATATTTTAACAACTATTTGTAAACGAACATATATAATTAAAATGCAATAATTGCATTTTAACCAAATTATATACAATTTATATGCAACAGAATTCTCTGTTTAGTTATTCATGTTGGGTGATTTGCCCACATAATTAATTTTTCTTTCTGTCCTGTATCAATACTCGTAACTTTTTAACAGTTAGTGTGATACATATTTTTCAGTTGGCTAACCTGATCTTTGCAAGCATCCAGAAATTGGTAAATCCATCTTTTGTTTTTATGTACATCATAACGTTGTTTGAAGGTTAGGTTAGTTGTGTGCTCAAATCTTAAAGAAAACAACATTATTTTGTGTGGTGTATCATACATGTGACCATTATGACCTTCATTGTGTATTTGTATTTGTGTGAACATTTCGTGTACATATACATTTTGAACTAGACTGAACTAAGGGAACATTATCAGATCAAATGCAGTTTAACAAAAGGTTTAAGGCATTCTTGCTAGAGCATATTTCCCTGTCTACTTAATGTTAATAATAATAAATCTCTATATAAATACGTGCATAACACATTTAATTGTTGTTAGGGGGAGAATAGGAAAAACTCAATTGATAGTTCCATATCCAACAGCGCAGTGCCAACGTCCTTTACTTTCTATTTGGCTTAAATAAGACAGAGGAAGAGAAATGTCTAATAGTATCGTGAGTTGGTAACAACCACGATTTATGTTCTTTGAGCCATTATCTCGGTGTGGTGTGTATGTGTGTGTGTTCATGGCAAATATTAGTAGAATTCGGCCATTTTAAACAATTGTTTCTAGTAAGAATCTCCAGTTTTTGTCTTAAAATAATTGGTTTCTTTTAATTAAAACACCGTTAGGTTTGAAATAAAATTAATATCCATACGCTTAACAAAGGGAAAATATAGGTTTCGTTGAATCATAGATAACCTTTTAATATCACAATCAATCCTATACAAGTAAGCCAAGTGTGTGAGAGTCCACTCTCTTCCTTCTTTTTAGCAGCTGAATGATCCTCGATTCCTGCTTAAAAACTAAAGGAGAATGAAATGCTATAAGTATAGTATGAAAGTAAAAATTAATGCTTGAAATTTTGTCATCCATTTGCCTTGAAACTTGCCATTCAGCGGGCCGAAAATGGTAACCGTTAAACAACGTAAAGCTACATGAAAATATGTCCTCCTGTTGTTTCCTATCTATTCATTAGTGAACTCTAAATATTTGTTTCCCTGCGGTATTTTTATTTTCACCAGTTGAGTCAAGTTCACTCCCCTTTGCAGCTGTTTCCCACTCGTCTTGTTGAGTGAACAGAAGAAGCAAGATCGGACAATCATGTGCGAAGTGGCCGAGTGGTTAGACCATTCGACTCTCACCAGGGCGGCACGGCTTCCCTCCCAGGCGACCGCATGTGAGATTTGTGGTGAACGATACGGTGTAGGGGCGGATTTCCTCCGCGATCTCCAGTTTCCCCCGCCATCACATTCCACGGGTGCTCCATCTTCATTTCATGCATCATCAGTGTCACCGCGTGTGGTGCCGGATGTAGTAAAAGAGGGCGTTAAACACTGTAAAACATCCGGTGAGGAAACTGTAGAAAGAGAAATACAGCAAAGTTTGGGATATAAGTACATGACCTTGAGTGGACTGGCCAGAGTAAACCCCTATAAAAATCGCTTTAATAATAATAATAATAATAATAATAATAATAATAATAATAATAATAATAATAATAATAATAATAATAATAATAATAATAATAATAATAATAATAATAATAATAATAATAATAATAATAATAATAATAATAATAATAATAATAATAATAATAATAATAATAATAATAATAATAATAATAATAATAATAATAATAATAATAATAATAATAATAATAATAATAATAATAATAATAATAATAATAATAATAATAATAATAATAATAATAATAATAATAATAATAATAATAATAATAATAATAATAATAATAATAATAATAATAATAATAATAATAATAATAATAATAATAATAATAATAATAATAATAATAATAATAATAATAATCTAGACAATATTAATGTATTTCTTTCCGCCTGTTCTCGCCAGACACATTATATGGGACTCTGGAAAGGTGCCTGCTTTTGGCGAAGTTTAAAAATTTCCACAAAAGATTGTTGGCTACTTAAATTGTAATCACTTTCATTTATTTGGGAAATTACTGATGGAACTCTCTACACTTAATTGTGTGTTCCTCCACGATAACTACTGAATTCAGGTCAAGTAAGGCAGCAGCTTTATTTGAATGTTATCCTAAACGAAACATATAAACGTCTTCTATCTACTTAAACTATTATTCTGAAGAAATGGCCGCGCCGTAGCCGTGCAATTCACCCGCTTGACACACAGCAAGGCGGCCTGCGTTTGATCCCGGGTGATCACAATGTGAAATTTGTGCTGGACAACACGGGGCTGGGCGGATTTCCTCCGGGTCCTTCGGTTTCCCCCGCCATAATTCCAACAGTTGCTCCCTCATCCTTTCTTTCATTCATTTCGCCCTCATTCTATCACCTCTCACACTTGCACCAGGCATTTGACTGAAACTCTCTACGAGTCATAGCTCCCCGCGTGAGGGATGCTTCCTGAGCTCCCCTCTTGTTGTTGTTGTAGTTTACGTCCTCCAACGTTAAGTCATATCTGACGGTGAATGAATTGGTTGAAATGATGTTCAAATGAGTCCAGGGTCCATGGAGCTTACAGTTGCCTGACATAAGTCTTTAAGGATAAGGGAAAACCCCGGAAAAAAACCTTATCCAGGTAACTCACCTTGACCGAGATTCGAACTCGGGACCTCTTGAACGTAAGACAGACATGCTACCATCTACGCTACCGAGACGGGCGCTCCCCTCTTGTAGGAGGCCCTTGCCCTTAATGGGACATTCCGAGCTAATAAATGAAAATTCTGAAGAAGACTTTGTTGTCTTTCAGCAGTTAGAAAATCTATGAGTAAATAGGCAGATAAATATTTTTATATAAATAGTTTAATCGAATAATAAGTATAACAGATAAAGTGAGAGAGCTGTATGAGTACAGTGAAATTGTTTATGAAATCTTTATTCTCTCTTTCATGCATTTGTGGAACGAAACGTTTTGAACTACAGAAGTGCTTGGCAAAACTAGGCTCTCTCTTACAAGTGGGAGATATCATATTGGATGGTAAGAGCAGAACTGACGAAGTTACTACCTACATAAGGGAAACGATACCATCTTTGATACTGGTGCGTATTTCTTAAGACAATTATTTTCTCTACCCTCAGCGAAATGTGTAATGCCAATAGTTAAAGCGAATTACACTGCATGTTTAAGTAGAAGAACAAAAATATCTTTTAGCTTAAAATTTATTCATGAAATTAATTTAAAACCAGATATTACCTGCCTGATGAACGTTTGGCGAGGTCGCTGGTGTAGCATGGCGTGGTTTAGAGAGTTCATAGAAGGCGGGAAAATAGAACGGTACAACCTGACGATCAAAACATCAGCACAGCTTATATAACACGACGCATGTTTTTGCACCTGCGAAATCGATATCCCATGTCTTTAAGTATTCTCCGGAATGTGTCCTTATCTTCAAAAGGTATCTTCTCTTTAACGGCATTCATGAGTTCACGTATTGTAGGAATGTCTCCTCTCTGTAAAACTCGAGAAAATTTCTGTGCCCAACACATTTTTCAAACTCAAAGAGTTCGAACATGTTTGATGTGGGCGATGTTCACAAGGTTTTGAAAGTTTTTCTCCTGTATGCTTTCAATTTTAAACCTCTTTCCTACATATATTATGCACAGTCCATTAACTCTTCCCCACTGCTGTTGCTCTTATTTTTATAGCATTATTTAATGGAATAATTAAACCTTTACCTTTCTCCTCTTTACAAAATTGTAATACATAGAATGTTAGTTATCTACTCTGTGAGTATACTTATCTATTTGTATACTTCGTGTGGCAGTGTTTGCATGTTGAGTTGATTAGAACCTGTTCGCTGTAAGAGACTCTCCTGCTGCATTTCAATATTGCCGAACGGTACAGGGAATGATAACGTAATATGGCTTACACAAGTATTCACTGTTGGCCGTCTGCATTCATTCTCCAGAGAGGTCTTAAATGCAGTAATATTTAATTATCAAATGCAGAAAAGGTGTAGATGCCTATCAAAGCTGGGAATGAATGCAATGCCTAGTAATGCCATGAAATAGTAAATAGTTTTATAGGAGGACTTAATCAACTGTGCAATGAAACGAAGTATACGAGTACACTGTTGATAATCATGATCACACGAAAGATAAGAAAACTTACTGTGGAGAGATACTGTTGCGGTATGAGACGTGTTTGGGATTATTATGATTATTCAGGTGCTGGACCACACTCTTAATCATCGTAACTACAACGTAATTTTCCGTTTGTACAAATAAAAAATACTTAATTGTGGAAAGCCGAGGCGTTTAAGAAATAATGAGAGTAACAAAACGTATACTTTGTTCTATATTATTTTCAATACGGCTGGATTAGTCGTTCCCTAAGGTTAGGATTAGGATTACAACGGAGGGGATTCGGCACCGTAACAAGTCTTGATCTATTGTACCTATGTGCCCAAGTGGGGCATCCCGGGAGGAAGGATGAAGTGAGAGGAGACAGGGGGCTGCCATTCCAAGGAGCCACGTCAGTGCAGAGGGCAGGGTCCCTAAATTTTACTTAGATGGAAGCTTCCCCTGGTAGGCCAGAATAACGGACAGCCCACCCTGCTGTATTTCGGAAGTGGTCCCAGCAACGGGTTCTGAGACCAGCAGCTGACCTACCAGAGGAGGAAGTGATTCACTCAGAGCGCATCATCCTGTCATGCACCGCAGAGACACCCACCGATACTTCTACACTGAAAGAAACCACGAGATTAGAGATGATGTGAAATAATAATGGAGTTGAAACTGAGGGAAAAGAAATTCTGGGGATGGAATTAACCTACCCAGCAGTTGCCTAGCGACCCACGAAACACTCGAAAAAACCATGGGTCAGGTAGGTCGGCCACGGGACCTCCAGAATGTGGGCCACATATGAAACCGCCTGAAACATCCCGCTCGGTTAATCTTCCCTAAGTAAAGTATAAGCAACTGATAGTGCCCAAAATTTATTTTATCTGATTATAAGATTTTATCGAATAAAATGGTATTGTGATTTTTCATTCACTTTTATATATAAAGCACCATCTAAAAGGACAAGTTTATAAACAGCCACAAATGAGGTGATGTTTTTGTTAGCAAGTGTTGGTGGAATTCATTCTGAAAGATTGTGTTTCTTTCTCTGGTCATTTGAACCCCAATAGCCCACTTTCCAATCACCGCTACCCTTTCTCTTGTTTGCTTTAAGGATAGGAACGACTGATTCTGGAATATGAGGCTGAGCCATATCCCAAATCTCCATTCTTCCTGCCTTGTCGCTTTCAGCGAAGAAAATTCCACGCCATTTCTCAAATTCTCTTTCCACCGGATCAGACTTCATCTTTCTTATGCTCCTTCCTCTTTGCAGAAAGGAACATCAGTCTCTAAATGGAGAAAAAGTTCCATCGTTTGCAAGAGTATCTAGGTTGATGTATTTCCTTGTGTGTAATTCTGTAAGGTGTATCCTTCCTTCGGTTGCATTGTTCAGCACAAACTTTTCTTTTTCACACAAAGTTATAAAATATAGTCAGCGAAGCAAGAAAGAACGACAGAAGTATAAATAATGAATAGACGGACTTTAAAAAAGGACAAAAGAAATGGGAAACAACTTATGAGAAGCCCTCTAAAACGCGTTATTTTAAAAAATTATAAAAGTTACAAATAAAAGGTTCTGAAACAGTAAAGAAAGAGCTCAGTTTCCGACAAACAGGATTTTTCTTCAAAAACAACATGGAAACTGTAGAGTACATGGCTTTTTTATTAGTTAATGAAGGTCTCTGAGGATGTGTCATAGCTTCTGCAGATCGTAGTCAAGGGTTAATGCTGTGAAGCCTAAGGGACGCTAATGTCTCCAACATTTTTAGGGGAAATGTGTATCCAATGTTTATTCAAGCAGCTACTACTGCATAATTTTAAATAATATAGCTAATACTTGTGTGAGGAGTGAAGGAGGTCAGTATAGCAATTGTAAATATAGCCTCTATTGTTTGAATATTCTTTTAATTTCAAACATATATGGAATGCGAATGAACTAATGACAAATTATAAAATGGCATAAATAATATTCATAAATTTACAAGCCATAAAACAAATATTCCACAAAAAGGAGTTTCTAAACAAACCATTAATCCTAACAAAAATGAAACAAAAGTTATGTAAGTGAAAACCAGTAACAGAATAAATTAGTTACATAAAAATTAGTTTAAATCATGACAAAGTACGTTTGAACAAAATATGGACAGTATATAATTTGTGTACACATAGAGTCAGACTGAAAAATTCAATGCCATAGCCGGGATTTAAACCATGGATCTGCTGGTTTCCGTCCAGGCGCTCTACCATTGAGCTACTATGGCCAACGTGCCGATATGACATTAAATTCTCCAACTTACTTGTATTTTCCCGGTAAACCACTTAGGAGTTCTCATAAACACATGAGACATGTAAGCACTTTAAGGCCCGGGCTTTGTAGTTAACCACTATTATCTCAATTAATAGAAATCAATTATTCCTTTACACGGGCCGTGTGTAGGCTAAATTTTGTAAACGTAGAGTCAGACTGAGTCAGACACAATTTAGCCTACACACGGCCAGTGTGAAAGAACAATTAATTTCCATTAATTGACCTAATAGTGGTTAAACTACAAAGCCCGGGCCTTAAAGTACTTACATGTTGTAAGTCGCCATTAAGGGAGTTGTCTCATATATTTTTGAGAACTCCTAAGGGGTTTACGGGGAAAATACGAGTCAGTTGGAGAATTTAATGCCATATCGGCACGTTAGTCATAGTAGCTCAATGGTAGAGCGCCTGGACGGAAACCAGAAGATCCGTGGTTCAAATCCCGGCTATGGCATTGAATTTTTCAGTCTGACTCTACGTTTCCACAATTTAGCCTACACACGGCCCGTGTGAAGGAATAATTGATTTCTATTAATATATAATTTGCAGCGAAAACAGTATCTTGAAAATCTGGTATAATAAATGCAGTGGTAAATAAAGAGCTTAGCGTTACTCGTGGTAATTTTTTAACCCAAATTTCGATACCTACAACAGCAAAAATACCGAGTTGCTGAATATGGCCTTTAGATATACTGTAGCTCGCGGTTCACCGGTAATGATTTGCAACTTTTGGCTCAAATCAGCGATTAATAAATGCCTTATATTTTGCATACCATGTAAAACTGCGAAATATCTGGCAATTTTCCCGTAGTTATTAACTTTCTATGAACTGTTGATGTTGCAGTGAAGTCGGGTTAGGCAGAAGTTCTTTGTAAGTGAGAGTGTGTCTGCACAAGTTGCGTCCCGAAGTAAAGGCCTTCCTTTGGTCCAAGGGATTAACGTAGGGACATATGGTCTCTTTCCATCCGTTCTACTGATGCCAACAGCTCCAAGATTATTGGATCTCCTGAAGAAACCAAAGCTCTTCAGGGGATATAATTAGTAATGGCATGCCTGGAAAGCCTTCCTGTGTGTGTGTGTGTGTGTGTGTGTGTGTGTGTGTGTGTGTGTGTGTGTGTGTGTGTGTGTGTGTGTGTGTGTGTGTGTGTGTGTGTGTGTGTGTGTGTGTGTGTTCGAGTTAAATCCCGACTCCTAAATTTCAACCAAGACGAACATCAGAAGAAGCAAGAGCTGTCAGCCAAGAGTCTGTATAAAGAAACGGACTGACTTTTGAAGGTGCTCCCAGGGCACCATACTGACTCTCGGAATAACGTGTTAGAACAGGTGTGCGTGTTAATGCTAACTAATGTAACGAAATCTGGTTAATTATGCGGCTAAAGCATCTGTCATCCTTAATCACCTGGTCGTTCGTTTTCTCCCCCTTTCTTGAATATTGCAGTTACTTGTTTCAGAGCATTAGGTCTAAAGCATTTTACGTTTATAGGAAGTATTGCCACTCAACTCATCTAAAAGTTTACTATAACTCATCTTAAAATATATGCGTGCATATTGAAAGACGCTAGTTTTTTTTTTTTTTTCCTCAAACAGAAAAATAAGATCAGGGAACACAAAAGAAATAACGAAGGATCATGCAGAATGTTAAAATCCATCTGTATCCCAAAACCATTTATTTTATATCAGTGTTCAGTTAACTAATGTTTTGATACTAAATACTTTCTCTACTACACATATGAATAGTAGGTAGAGAAGCTATTGTACTCCATACATTCAATACCGCGATCTCACTAGGAGCATGTTTTAGTGCTGTAGATCAATCAAAAATTTTAATCGATTAACCGTGTTACCTTAATCAATTAATCTATCGAACCCGGGAACACTAAATGGCAGGCGTGCTCTACCAACTGAGTAACGGAGCCAGCCATTTTTTATTCTTGATTATGCAAATAGAACGGAATTTAAAACAATTACCAGGAGAAAAGCTCCTCAAGAATCTATCACTTAAAGCCTACTGTATTCCTGTATTCCCTTGCATCTGCAACATAATACGCAGTAAAATAATTTCTACAAACGTATATCTCAATTAACCTAAAGTAGATTGCTGAAATTAAGCGTGTGTAATACAATTGTGTATAACAACAGAGATAGCCACGCGAATAGCACAAATTTTTAACTAAATATTGCCTTCAAAATTAGACTGAGGATATAAAATGTAAGAGTTAGTTTAGAACAGTTCTAGTTCAAAAAATTATAGGTCCGGTTATACACTTCCAAGTTAACAGTCCTCAAATGATAATCGTCTTGAACATGATCATGTGTGTATTAAAGGTCATTGAACTACTTGATCATCGGCGCCCTTATAAAAAAGCAATCCCTAAAAATAGGCAATTATGACAAAAATCTAAGATAGAGATGAATAAAAAAATAAAAATCCTAGGAAACGTCATAAGTGCAAAACCATATGAATGAACAATGCTGGCAAAAGACAGAGAAAAAGGCCAGCTTACCAAGAAAGCGAAAAAAAAGCATGAAGGTTTCTTTATATATATAAGTATTTAAATATTTAAATTGATGCTTACATTAAATAAAAATAAAAAGTCTTGTCGATCGCATTATTATTGTCTGCCTGGATCTCTGAGAGTCTGGCCACCACCTGCAGAGATTTCCAAAGATGTACCTACTAGGGTAACACTACTACAATACATGACGGACTGAGAGAGCTTTGTTACAGAACAGACAGGAGTGGTAGGGTACACCTTAAAAAATATGACTGTGTAAAACTGCAATACGCAAACAAGCCATACGCATCTCCTCCCAGCGAGATGAACGATAAGAATTTGTCCAATTTATCGGAATTCCCTTCATTGTTTTAAGCTTATTTCCATGGAGGGTCGGCAACAGTCCTCAAATTCTCCAGCATTCGGGTAATTTTGTAAACTAATTCCAAAATACCTTCTATTATGTGTTTCAAATGGGAAGGTGTTTGTCCTTGAGCGCTACTAGGTCAGCAACCAATCCGAGTCCTGAGGTGTTGTATTGCATTCCCCCTAAGTGGTGTGTGACGTGCGACATACTAAACAATCTTTAACAAATGCTATTCGTGCTAACACAAAAACTCAGATTTTGCAAAAATTGATCCATGAGGAAGGGGGAGTAATCTATTTAACATAAGCGTAAAAACCCTATATCTTTAGCTCAATAATTTTCCTAATGAACATAAATAAAATAAATACTATTATATTATAAAAAGACATTACAACGTAAGCACAGCAATGAATATCATTATTGGTAGGCATGCATGCATGAACGTATATTTGAAATTACTCAGAACTGAAACGTAAACATTTGACATGACGTGACAAAAGAATTATGTGCTTTGAATAAGCCAAGAAGTTTGTTAGATTCGATGAGAGGAAACAATACACTTCCTGTTGATCTGGCAGAACGTGTCTGGTCACATTATATCTTTGTTTATGAATGGTTCATAATCTCTCTTTACTCTAGAGAATTTAAAGAGTATTATTCAGTTACTCTTCCGTTTAAAATACATGAAAAAGTGTATCGGCTGGATCAATGAGACACGATCCACCTTCCCCCTTACCACTGTCAGAACAATCCAATAGAGTTAATGTGGGCTCAATTTATGTTGCAAACAGAAATAATATTTTTAAACTGACTAACAGTAAACGACTTATTCACGAAAAAATTGATAATAACACAACAAGACTGGGAAAACTGCGTGAGACATCAGATAAACTACAAGAGGATGGCTTTTGGACAAAAATAGCACGTAACGAGATTTTGTAACCTATCATCATAAAATTCGCAGTACTCAGAGGATGAAGACAATGACAATGACGAATTATCTCTTAACGTAAGTAACATTCACAGCAACATGGATGCATCGTTGGTATTTACGTTGGATTAAAAAACATCACTAATCCATTAACTATAATTAATTTTAAACTAAATATTAAGCTATATGCATAATATACGAATATATATGTTACAATTGTGATTTCAACAACTGCACTATTATAATACTTTGGAAAATTCCGTTTGCGTTCCCTTACATCTAGCGCCAGGAACACTCGCAAGTGTGTGAGAGAGAGGGAAATATAAAAAAGTGGGGATAACGAGGTGGCAACGCTGAATGCTCTTACGCATCTGATTCGCTACAGGCAGGAACTCTTCCCATTTGAAACACATTATAGTCCTCTAGAATACGCTGTGTGAGGTATACAGTTCAGTTCAAATATATAGGGTACGGAATGCGAGAACTTGAAACCATCCCTTTTCCCCCAATTTCCAGTAAAAACGTCCTCATGTTTAATTATGCTTCCTTAGACCTTGCGATGGGCATGGGTATGCTTATATGATTCCAAGATTCCTTTCTGAAAGCTTTTGAAGGGTAGCGTCATTTAAACGTATACATGGCGGTTACTAATATCATACTGTACATGAATTTCTTTTAAGCGTTTCAAGCTAGTAATAATTTTAATAAAGCTATAATTACATTGTTGTTAACAGAATACTACGCAATCGTTCGCACTTGGATGGAAAGGAAGAAAGATAGGAGGGAATCATCGCCTTCTTATATCAGGACGAGCATTCACAATTTGATAGAAAAATAAGAACAGTAGCGTTAAGAGTGTATGCTTTTAAAGCCTTTTATAGTCACTTTTACTTAAAATCACGTTAGTTATACTTAGTAATTTTGCTTTCTCTGCCAGATAAAGAAATATTTATGTTCCATTTCCAATCCGAAAATATGTAGTCACCCAATTGTCGGAAGGCACGACCAACTGACAAATTCACAGTACGTATATGTGAGGCTCCAGAATCGAATAATGCAGTTTTAGAAAAAGATTTTTTGTGTGTTTCTGTGTCTTGTGGGCAGCAGAACTATAAAATTAAAATATCCAGTAGATGTCGCTCTTAGTACTTAAGCTCAATCTCTTCCAAAGATGCGACTCAGTTATCCCCAGAAACATCTCCCAACCCCCCAAACATGAACTTATATGGGAAAAATTTATTAAAACTTTAATTTTCTCAAAAAAGGACGGATATCTTGAATTGTTGTAAATAATATGTGAAATCCCTTCATTCGGAAAGAATGTTATGTAAACTTGTATAGCGCATAAACCATAAGATACCCAGACAAAATATTAGTGTCATCCAACTGTATATACATTTCTTTAAAACCTTTTTTGTTTTGGTTAAAGTACCTTTTTAATGCATCTGCCATTTACGATATATTCGTTATTATTGATCTGAATGTTTCGCTTATTTTGTTATCTTTTAAAAGTGTAATCGATTTTCATTTGTACCTCGTGATGTTAGGGAAACAATATAGAAATGTAATGCCAGCATATAGTGCTGCGGTTTTAGTATGCAAATTACAACATTCAGTGGTAGCAAATCAACATCTCACTCCTTTATTTTATAATTAGTAGTAAGAATATCAAACTTTTAGAGTGAAAATTCGTTCACTGATATGCATTGACATTCTTATTAACATATAAACTGTTTAGTGTAATTTAATAACGATTATTAAAACATTATACTGTAAAAGAAACAAGAAATGCAGAATGATTTTCTAAAACAATTCCTCGCAGACCTGCCACATTTTGCACAAGATATCTTCTGTTTTCTGAGTTTATCTGTAGAGCAAAATGGCATCCTGCTTGCTTTTGCAGTTTATTGAGCTCTCTTTCTTGATCTCCGAGGCTCTTTGTTCTCTTGGTTCCCAGGGGTGATGTTTCAGTCAACTCCCATAGTTTAAAAAAATGAAAGCATTTATTGCTGCCTGGTGCAGAGTTTCATAAAACATAATAGCATCTACTCTTGAGGCAGGCTATCTGTACTATTTTATAATATCTTCATTAACTCCTTTGGTACTGAAAGTACGTAATTCCTACGTTATCAACATCAGAAGCACTAGGAGACAGAAGTACTATAGATTTCTCTTTTAGCACAGGCCTCTTTTCCTTCTTCTTCCCCCCACCCCTCCTTCCCACTCGATGAAAACAAAATGCGAAGATAGAGGTTTCCTATTTCTATCTAGTTAAAACTTGGTGGAATGACCGCCTTATTTTTTACTCTCGAACCAACAATTTTCAAATTGTCTTTCAGAATCATCTCTGTCAAAGGACCAACTGTCACAAGTAATGTCACAAGTTGTTGCAGACAGAACTTTCACAGAGTATTTTGACAGAAGACAGACTTTCGTCACTGTTTCTGTCCCCCTTGAATAGTATCTGTTATATAATATGTTCTGGAATTATATATTCTGGCCATTTTGATAACGTGTATACCTTGTTTTGAAGCAATTAAGAACGAAAGGGCATTTGCATCAAAGTCCTAATAGCTGCTTGACATTGTTACACATGTACATATCAAGAGAATAACTTGAGCAGTTTATTAGAGGCATGAATACTTTGAAACAAATCTATCTGCCCCATCTTTGTTTGTGTTGACATCAAATCTCAAACAATTTAGCTTGAAACTCATTCGAGACATAATACATTTTACACTGATGACCCATACCACATTGCTTGGTGACCATTCTTTGCTACCTGATATTAAGGTAATCCTCTACGTGCGCATATTTCTCCACTGTCTTTATCATCAAAAAATCTCTGATATCAGAATACTTTGAATTTTCTCGTTTGTACGAGCTACAGTAATAACAATACTTTAAGGACATCTGCCTATGAATTTGCATTTGTAACAGGAATTTGAGTCAGATAATGCTAATTCTGATTTCTTACTTGGATCCTCCTGTACAAGGCATCCGCGCACAATTCTCTCTCTTCTCGTGTGAGCTTTTGCGGCTATCTATTTCCTCTGGTCACCAATAGTATCATCTTATTCTAAATAGGAGTCATGAGACATCTGTGTTTCAAGGCGTGGTTCGGAATAAAGAAGTCAAATTCTGTAATTGGTTATATTTATACAGATTCAAATTATAACTTAAAATGTTCTTGATCTGGCACCAGTATTCATCACAATCCACCATTACAACAAAAATCTCTTTCTCTTTATAACAAGATTATTGATTTATCGTCACTATTCAAGACTGAAGAACATATCTTCCTCCTAAAGATTATTGACTTATCGTAACTATCGTTACTTCTACTTAATTTTGTGATTGGCCGATCCAATGGCACGTCACCACATTACGTCATATTACGTCATACTATTACTACTTTGGCCAATCACACAACTACATATATTTTTACAAATTCACAATCCCCACATAATTCATCCGAACACAACCCAAAAATACTGTTACAAATGCCCCTCTTTGAAATATATGGAAAATAACCAAATAAAGGAATTAACAATCTGTTTCCATATATTTCGAAGAATAGTTCCAATTAACAATTTCGTTTACAACAATGAACTGTAACATAAATATAACATACATAAAATGTAACAATAAACATACATTGAATGAAATATAATAATAAATGAACATTTAACAACCACTTAGCATTATTATAACACATTTTTTTAAAATATATATCTTTGATTTCATGTGGGGTTGTGCCCCGCCACAAATTTCCGTTAAAGTGTCTTTATTATTAACATTTTTAAATTATTGACTGTGAACAACCATGCTATAACAATATAAAATATTTTAACAACTATTTGTAAACGAACATATATAATTAAAATGCAATAATTGCATTTTAACCAAATTATATACAATTTATATGCAACAGAATTCTCTGTTTAGTTATTCATGTTGGGTGATTTGCCCACATAATTAATTTTTCTTTCTGTCCTGTATCAATACTCGTAACTTTTTAACAGTTAGTGTGATACATATTTTTCAGTTGGCTAACCTGATCTTTGCAAGCATCCAGAAATTGGTAAATCCATCTTTTGTTTTTATGTACATCATAACGTTGTTTGAAGGTTAGGTTAGTTGTGTGCTCAAATCTTAAAGAAAACAACATTATTTTGTGTGGTGTATCATACATGTGACCATTATGACCTTCATTGTGTATTTGTATTTGTGTGAACATTTCGTGTACATATACATTTTGAACTAGACTGTGAAACTCTGTGTGTGAGGACATGTTTTGTATGTTTCTGTGATAATTAATATCATTATCTGGACTCGCAAACTCAGTACATTCACTTACTACATCAGCAGACTTCTGATGATTGCTTAATTGACATGGTAAGTCACAGTCATTTATATTTCTAATTCTAGGCATTTCTTTCACATTATTCACTTTACTAGCCTGTAATGCAATTACAACTTGTGTCAATTTTCCTAAGTTATCCTTCTCTATTTCAAAATTTTCTTTTACCTCTTTAATTTGCAAAATTACTTCTTCTTTCGCTTTACTTATCTCATCAATTTGTAACTTTATTTCCTCTTGGTGTGTCTTAATTTCATCATGTTGTAATTACATTTCAGAACAAATTACACTGATTCTTTGTTCTACTTTATCTCCTAATTCTGCTCTTTGTTTTTGTGTTATTTCTGCCTGTTGTATCCTAAATGTTTCTAACTCTTTGCTTAATTCCGTTCTCATTTCTTGTTTCACAATGTCCTGACCTAACCTAGTTTCCTGAATTATTTCTCTTAATTCATAATTTCCTGTCTATTTTCATTCTTATCCTGTTCTATTGTTTGCAAAAACCTTTCCATATTCTCTTTACATTCTTTTCTTCCCTCTCTAATTTCTTGTGCTATCTCACCTTTCAATTCCTGCTTTAGCTTTTGTGACAAACTAACCTCTAAATTGTCCACACTTTGTGTCAATTTATCTCCTAATTCTTCTCTCAATTCATTTATATTTCGTTCAAGATCTTGCTTTAATTCTTATTTTACATCTCCTATTTTAGCATTTACATCTCCTATTTTAGTATCTAAATTACTCAACATTTCTGATTTTACATCCAACATTTCTGATTTTACACCAGTCAACTCTGATTTCAACTCTAATTTTACATCTATCAACATTTTCGCTATCCTTTCTCGTTATCTTTGCTTAATCCTACATCCTCCATACTCATTACTACACTATCAGTAACTTCTCCTTCCCCTATTATTTCTTTTCTACTCGCCATCTTTTTAACTATTTTCTGATTTCTTAGCAACATAAATCTACTACTATTTTTTTTTAATTTCACTCACTTAAACCAGTTATCTTTTTCTTCTTTCTTCTCTCTTCTTTCTCCTTTTCTTTTATATTCCCACGAAGCTGTACGATGTTTCAATCTGCTCTTCTTTATCCTATTCGGCCACACGTTGTGGCACCATTTGTAACGGGAATTTGAATCATGTAATGTTGATTCTGATTTCTTACTTGGATCCTCCTGTACAAGGCATCCACGCCAACATCGGCTCCAAAATTATGTTCATATGTTAACTTTCATGATTATTTTGAAGTATCAGTCGAGTTCCACGAGAAAATTTGTGTGATATATTCCTTCATTAGATTGTTGTATTTAAACGGATTCAAACTACAACTTAAAATGTTTTTATTCTTGCAGCAGTATACATCACATTCCACCATTACAACAAAAATCTCTTTCTCTTTAAAACAAGATTATTGATTTATCGTCACTATTCAAGACTGAAGAACATATCTTCCTCCTAAAGATTATTGACTTATCGTAACTATCGTTACTTCTACTTAATTTTGTGATTGGCCGATCCAATGGCACATCACCACATTTCGTCATATTACGTCATACCATTACTACTTCGGTCATTCACACAGCCACATATATTTTTACAAATTCACAATCCCTTCATAATTCATCCGAACACAACCCAAGAATACTGTTACACATTTTAAGCAAAGTTAACTATTTCAGGGATTTTCACAATGATCCGACTTCGAATTTCCTTTCCCCCTTTTTAAGGTGGTGTTTTAGATCATGAAATCTACCTTGCCTTTTGTCATGATTCTTAGTGATACCTTCTGCACCTAATTATTACCTCCTTCATGGGAATTTGCGGTTTCAATGTCACAATTATATTCAGACGCTATTTCTAGATTACCTTATTCACTTTAATTCAGTCAAGTATAGTGATATCATCATCTCCAAAATCTCTTCTCTCAAAGTTCTCAAACCCAGCATCATTGATATTTATAGATTCCATACTTGAAAATCTAGTAAACAAATTCCAGCTACACACGCAGTAACATGGGTCACATAACTCCAAGAATTACTCAGTCTGTAGTAACGGCTGAGGCAACTGATTAACATTACGACTGACTACTAATTGGTGCACGAAGTAATGACAAAGGAATAAATAGAAATAGCAGAAAAGTAAAACCACTGCTGTCAACTTTACAGAAGAAATAATCTAACGTTTGGGTGACGTAGTTACCGTCGTTGGGTTGAAAAATGTTTGAAGTTCTACCACACTCTTATGGTGCATTATAAAATAATAAAATATTAATTCCTTATAAGGTGAAATATTTATATTTTGAGGTATATTATAGTATTTTTGTTCTCCAGGACCTTGTTAAAGATCGTTTCTTTGCTGCAAAACAAAGTATAATTGCAAAGAATATTTTATTTTAAACATTCCTATATGTTTACTGATGCATGCGCTATGTCCCCCACACATCACTAAAACAGGAGGGGAAATGTTGCCGAAAATTTTTCTTCAGTTTGCTATTGTTTAAATGCAAAGCAAATGTAACACCACACATTCGGT
The DNA here is from genome assembly GCA_030765055.1 of Mantis religiosa. Lineage (NCBI taxonomy): Eukaryota > Metazoa > Arthropoda > Insecta > Mantodea > Mantidae > Mantis > Mantis religiosa. The sequence continues at coordinate 330,353,459 of CM060950.1, forward strand.
CAATGCTCACTTTCCTTGGGCCCAGCCCGTCCTTTACCACAGACTCAAGGCTGCTGCGAGGATTCGAAACTAATTAAGCTTCAATTATTGACAGTGGCGTTTACTATTTTAGCCAGTAACCCAAAAATTGTAAGTTATTAAGGACGCAAATAGTCAAGATTCGTCAAAGTTTACAAACAGGATTGGGTTAAAATTCTGGGAAGTAAATACTGGATGAAATATTGGATATTTTATAAATGTATTTAGGAAACCTAACACATTTTATTCCGTATACCTATACATACTACCATCATGCTTGTAGTACAAAGCTGCTGGCCCTATGAGTCCTAGAGAGAAGAATATTCTGTAAAGCTTCAAACGCACTCGATCAAGTTGCATATTTTTGCATACAATGACCCAGTTCGATCACAAAGTCACCTACACAATTTGCCCTTTCACAGCCATGTAATTTGCACTGGCTGTGCTCCGTGTTGATGACATGATTATAACAGACTTCGCCTGTTTCTGCAGCCTTATTGCTGCCTAAGGGTTCCATATGTCCCTGTTTATTTTTTATTGGCGTCTGCAGATCTAATGTGCAAGTTAACCCACTTAATAGTCTATACTTCAGAGAACAAACATTTCTTAGATCTTACTAGATATCTTACACAACACGTCGCTTCCTTGCTTAGATCTTGTATCAGTTTTGACATACCTTCAGTAATAAATCATTTTTATGTATAAGAACATACCGAGTGTGGCTGGCTCTGTAGCTTTCTGGCTGCCTCAGTCTAAAGGTGCAGTATCCAATTTCCAGGTATGGCGGCAATTTTCTTTCAGTTAGCATTTTTCCCTATCGTCCACAGAGACTGGGAATATGGATGTGAGAGTGAATAGTAGTTTCTTTCTTAATGAAGAAAGTAATCGCAAACGAGTTGTTTCTGAAGATAGGCATTGTATGGACATAAAAATCCCACGTTTTCTTCTGATTGCTTTGAAATATTTATCGTGCATACTCTGAATATCGCCGTTGATCTGATCACTAGGGGAATTGATTTTTCGCAAATGCGATACAGCGCGATAAAGTGCGAAATTGACTCAAAATGCTATATAAATCCAAAAATAAAGATTTTCCAAAGTAATTATTTTTTCCCAATGTTTTATCTTGTGGAAACTTTAACTGAAGAGGAACACGAGCGCCTCTTCAGAAAGTGGACCACCCAGCTTTTCGGGAGTACTTGTCAAACTAAGTAACTTTCTTTATGGTCATTTACCACGAAATTAGCGAGGTCATATCCGTGTTTTAACTTCACTAAGCCAAAAGAATTATATAACTAAAAACTCTGAACATTTAATTGAATTTAGGGGTATAAAATTACGCAAAAGATATTAGGCAGTAATCTTAATTTTTGTAGCACAGTAGAGCCTACAGGACTCGAACTTGAGTCATTTTTGCTAATTTAAATCAATTCTGCGTTCAGGTATGCGCCAGACTTCGGAGATATGCCCAAAGCAAGAACATTGCGATATGAGTATGTACCTCACTGTGTAGTAGCAATGATGACTGAAATAAGTGTCTGCAAGGAAACCCCATTGTTGTAGTTGCAAACGAGACTTCAGACAGGCAGGGAACCTGTGTTTTCGCGATTTTATTCCGAGCAGTGTGTAAGCAGGCAAATCAGGACGTAGGTAGTTGTTGCTTTCTTGATAATGCAAATGGTACCACCTGTAGCAGGGCAAAAAAAATGACATCTCATGAGAAAATATACTGGGGCTGGTATCAGATTCAGCTCGTCACACGGGAGCATTGCAAACTATAATGGTGACCATCTCATGTACTTCCAATGTTTTGCACAAAAGGTGAACCTAGTTGATGATTTGATCACAAAAGAAATGTCACAACTAAACCATTTTTTGTCAAAATTGAAAATAGCTTGCTTGCATTCAAGAAAAATGAAAAGTGCTTATATGAAACTTCTTGAAGAAAGTTACCCAAATCTTTCGGCTGTAGTATTTCCTTCCCCCGTGCTAACACCCCAGAATTCATGGCTTAATTCTGTAGAATATGTGAATAAGTATTTAGATGCAGTAAAATATTCTACCTTTGGATGAAAATTTGTTAAACAGCAGTTCTTCATACCTACTAAACGTTTTCACCGATGAATGCAATTGTTTTGAAGCACAGTGTCAGTCTATATTTGTGGCCGAGGTGTCAGTCTCAATTAGTAAATCAATTTCCCAATTGAAGGGCTCTTCCTACCCCTGTGGGATGAGTTGTTAACTTTATACTCATTGCTGAAAAGGTGGAATGGAGGATGCTTACCCACTGATATAATACAACTCATGGACACCTTCTCCGATGAAACTGTAAAAATAAAAATGGAAAACATGTTTACAGAGTGTGTGCTTCAGTGCAAGAAGTTGAACAGCCACAAGGCGAAAAATGTGACAAATGTCTTGAGGTTGGTAGGCTATTTAATCCTGTCACTGCTGTCAGAGATACTTCAATAAATTACACGATTTTAAGTTAAAGTAAAAGTAAAATCTCATTTTTTCGTGATGTTCAAATGGATAGTTTTGTTGACGGATAGAAATATTTTCATTCCTAACTCATACAAACCATGCAGAATAATAAAGATGTAGACTGCCTGCAAATGTTGTTGGCTGTTAAGCTCAAATACCCAGAGTTTGCCCGAGAACCTTTGCAATATATTTGGAGTCCTACCAACAGCGTAGACGCTGAAGATATTTCAGTAAATATAATTTGATTATAAGTGACAAGTGGACTCAATTGTCAGAACAGAATGTTCAAATTTGTTCACTTCTTTTATTCAACAACGTTATTGAACCACAAACTTATGAGTTATGACGTAGGCTAATTTTATGCATTTTATGTTTATTGTGCTAGTTTTACATCAGTATGAATTTATCTTTTTTGTGTTACGCAGTATGCTTTAGTTTTTATTAGCTTCTTGTTTTAAATCTCATACAGGTAATATTAATATTATTGTTTTCACAAATGCTATAAAATGCTAAATTGCAGATGTATAAATGCTACAAAATGCTAAATGTAAAAATCAAAATGCTAAATTTTTGATTTCAAAATGCTAAATATCACAACTCCTACTGATCACTTATTCCGAAATCCCTCTTATCAGGAAATCTCTGATCCTCAACCCGTTGCCTACGGGCCTCGAGGTTGCGCAGTTAAGAAGGCCATATGTTCCACTTAAACAATTACAGGAATCCATCCATCCTTCCACCCATCCACCCAACCACCCATCCATCCATACATCCATACATCCATACATCCATTCATCCATCCATCCATCCACCCATCCACCCATCCATCCGTCCATCCGTCCATCCGTCCATCCGTCCGTCCGTCCATCCGTCCGTCCATCCCTCCATCCGTCCGTCCATCCATCCACCCATCCACCCATCCATCCGTCCATCCGTCCATCCGTCCGTCCGTCCATCCGTCCGTCCATCCCTTCATCCGTCCGTCCATCCATCCATCCGTCCGTCCATTAATCCATCCATCCATTCATCCATCCATCCATCCATCCATCCGTCCGTCCGTCCATCCATCCATCCGTCCATCCATCCATCCATCCATCCATCCATCCATCCATCCATCCGTCCGTCCATCCATCCATCCATTCATCCGTCCGTCCGTCCGTCCGTCCATCCATCCCTCCGTCCATCCATCCCTCCGTCCATCCATCCCTCCGTCCATCCATCCATCCATCCGTCCGTCCGTCCGTCCGTCCGTCCATCCATCATCCATCCATCCGTCCGTCCGTCCGTCCATCCATCCATCCTCTCACCATAAGGAAGCTATAACCATTTTATGAAGACCGCAGCATTAAAAATAGAAGTTCCAGGTTAAAGCAAACTCGTTACTGCTATGGAAAGTAAGAAAAATAGTACTTATGGCTGTGCAGTAAGCTGCTTTCAAAGTACTAGATATCATTCTACAGATCTGCAGTTTCTCCAGGATACCCATAGCCTGTATCTATCTGCCTTCAATAAAAACAAGCAGAACAACTCTATGTGGGTACCTTCACACTGTGGAATCAAGATGCAGACAAAGCCGCCAAAGAAGCTAGTCAGCTTACAGAAATGGAAGCACAATACAAGATTCCTTGCCAAGATTACATTAACCCCCTCAGCAAGCAACTCAAAATGCAATGGAAGCAAACCTGGAATCAGAATCCTCGCCAAAACAATCTACCTTACTGTGAAGTCTGCAATACACAGCTCACCGTTAAACACCTCTTCATGGAATGCAAACAGTATGCTAAACAACGACGGATTCATGAGATTGTTGGAGACTTATCTTCTCTATTCAACAAACCATCTAATTTCAAGCATGTACTGCTCCTCACAAAACAAAAAGTATATGGAAATCTAGTGTACATACTATTAATACGTAAACAGATAATAATTTAAAAATGTTATTATATATGTTCATTGACACTGTTTTCTATTGTAACTGTTCCACTGCATTTCGTTAAAGTTTGTTTTGGAATTGTAACACAATATTATGCCTTCTGTGTGTAAATTCAGTGTTCTATGTACTGTTACTGCGTTTCATATATTTATGCATTATGCACATACTGTTTATTTTGTATCACGTAGTCGCTATATGACCTTGCTGTTAAAGCGACTATAAATAAATTGAAAAAAAATGTAGTTTCTGAAACAAATAATTATATTTGTTTCATTGCCACAAGCTTAATTTTTACGTAATGTAAATAGGGTTTAAATCACTTAAAAGAGCAGCTTTTGTCCATTTTTTGCCTTTTTGTGTTAGAAATTATTGCAATGTGAAAAATAAAAGAACATTTTTGTTAGTTAAAACACAAAACATGCTTTTGTAAACTTTATTTATTAAGATCACAGAAAAAACTTCTTCTATTTGAACAATATCTTAATTTAAAAGAGCTATATAAAATATAGTCATGCTATAATATAATACGATATTAAAATAATGAAATAGAACCGAAACTTAAACGCGTTGTACATATAATCGAAATTAATAAAAGGCAATATTATAATTACCAAGCAGCATTTTAAAAGAGATGCGTGAGTTCGTGCGCGTGTGTGTGTATGAGAGAGTGTGTGTGAGAGAGAGTATGTTTCTGAGTGTTTGTGAATGTGTGTTTTTGCTTGTGTGTGTGTGTGTGTGTGTGTGTGTGTGTGTGTGTGTGTGTGTGTGTGTGTGTGTGTGTGTGTGTGTGTACAGCATAACTCAATAAAAAGCTCGGTTGATTGCCACAATGAGACATGATTTTCCAAAAGGTCCCCCATCCTAAATTACCCTTTATATGGAAACATTTTGAAAATATTGATTATCTCATTGTCTAACGATTTTTATTAAATTATCAAATGTTTAATATGACAAATATTATATATGACAAATTAAATGCGGTTCTGAAGTGATCTTCATTTAATTAGCTTTACATAACTGATAAATCATAACGGATAGACAAAATCTTAGAACGAAAAACGTAGATGTGTTAAAGCGCACAATCTGTACCAAACAATTTGCTTTAAAAAGTTAACCACATCGCAGATGTCCCTCATTGGTGATTTAAATTGTTCAATGCTTTCGCTTTCCTTAAATGGGAATAAGTTATTGGTTTCTTTCCCTTTCCTGGTCTTGTAAATAGTAAGTAAGTAACTTATTTTGTCAGCTGCCGTACAAGTTCAAATGGACGTCAAGTATGCATAATTTTAACAATTATAAAATTCTTGAAGGGAGTAAAAGCATCGCTTTGTAAAATAATTCTTTAAACAAGTTTTGAGATTTCTTAAAGATTTGATATACATTATGTCCTTAGACATATTATTTACTACTCTACTTAAAAAAATTGGTGACTTTATAAATTTAGACATCCTATACTGTGGTATGTGTATGTCATTTTGAGTTCTAGTGCCATAATTTCTAACTTTATTTTTCATATTAATGATATGATAACTGAACGTAAAAGAGACTATCTTTCAAATGATTTGACTACCTAAGTCTGCAGTATTCTCATATTCCCATTTACCTACCACAAAACATGCAATGAAGCCATTACTTATACGAAGTATAGGTTATATAGCGGAGAGGGACACCAGGCCCACTGCAACCTACATTTACTGTGACTAACACACCCCATGAGTTTGGCATGAAATAAAGGAGCCCCAGGGGCTATAAGTTGCAGCCAAACAGGCTACGGAGACGCGCGGAAGTCTTTAAAGTAATCTCTAACCTCTCTGTGTAGGTGAGAAACCACCACACCATAGGCCTAACAAACAGAAACATTATCGACAAACCCAATCTTAAAGTGGACGGTCGACCGGAATCGAACTCGGGATTTTGCGAATGTGAGCCTTAAACGTTACCACGGAGCCATCTCACCCGATAAATAGAAGTAAATGTTAACAAATACAAAGGAAGTAAAGATCAAGATATTATTTAAATTATAAAGTTCAACTGTCAAATATAATTCATAAATTGTTGTATTCAATGTCTCCAATAATAAACATTTTAAAAATTAATGGAGTTAGTGCAGCTCTCGCAGCACAAAACTCTCAGGTAGTTTAGGTCACCAACGCTGAACGCATGAAATTCAGCTTTCTATTTCCGAGAAATATATATAAAAGAGCGCATTTTCGAAACATACATTTTCCACCACCCATAACGCATTAAGAGTACATAATAATTAATAACAAATAAACTAATGAACTACATAATATCAACTGACTGGATTTCCGCTGAAGGTCATTCGTCAAGATCGAACGCGCAACCTATACACTAAAGTAAACGAGATAGATCAACGTCGAAATCCATCTCTGGTGATTCTTTTTCACCTTCAGAATAGCTCGTAATTCCAAGACAAATGCCCACTTCCTATAACTGATGGTTCTATAAATCAAGTAAAGAAAACGTTACATAATACTCACAAGGGAACTGTCACTATGCTCATACCTATATTCGCTTGAGAGTTTGATGGCATCATCTCTGCCCTGCGTGGGTCCTGTCTACCAAAAATCTGCTGCTGAGTAGAAACGCAACGCCCAAAACTTAAGCCTGAAAAGTGCCGCATGGGACTACTTACAAGTAGCTGCTGGATCTCCCTCGTGAGCTCTGTTACGGCGCAATGTAATTATGCCATGTATAGACCGCTGCCTTACAGGGGCAAACAATCCCTCCCGTACAACGCTTTGTTTTTATGTATATTTGTTGCAACGTATTCTGGACTGATTTTCTGATAGTTCCAGCAATACTCCACACCCGATTTTTGGCACACAGGCCCCACATAGAGCAAATATGAGCATAGTGTTAGTTCCCTTCTCAGTTATCTAAAATGTTACAGAAGTTACGATACTTTCCTTTCTAAGAAACTTTTTCTAATAAATTTTGTTTATTTTGCTTATTGTCAATTAGTAATATTTTATTTGTTTACAAACTTGATGCCACTGACAGGAAATTTACAAATCAGAATATTAGATATAGATTTAAATATTTTCCAAGTGTTTCTGAAAATTATTTTATGTTACGCATTATATGTATAGAAAGTATACAAATACAGGTACATAACAGAGCTCTGTATGTTGACTACTAACTGTCGGTCACGACTTTTGGGAGGAGGGATGAAAGAGACATCCGAAGGGCGCCCAGAATCAGGAGACAACGTGCGCAAGGCTGCACGGAACCCGTAATTTTTCAGACTGAACTAATCCGATACCGTTCAAGACGGCAGCTAGTTTCGAATCGCCGAGGGCCTTCTTAAAGGGATCCTGTTTGGTGGAACCAGTAGGAAGGAACCACCCCAGCATTCGCATACCAATCCTTGGCTTTGATTTTCTGCAGCAGATTTTTTACGCTGATCTCTTACACTTGCACGATGGAAATTATTATTAAATAAATAAATTATATATGCATATGAATGATTATACAACAAGGTGTCATTGTGCATTTTAGTTTAGAAAATAATTCGGAATAGCGGAGATTCCGGCATAAAACGAATGAGATTGAAACGTAATGAATCCTTATTGAATGGGTTGTCACCGTGCCAATTGGAACTTCACACCTCACTTGATTTTGTTTAATGAAGCCTTTTGTTTGTGCAGACCACACTGAAAGTGCAAGTAGTCTATAAACATGGAGTGGAGAAGAGAGTATGAAATAATACAATTCGTTGTCCAGGTAATTAAGTTAAACTTGATTAGGTTCGCAGAATTTGGTTGTATTTCTTCATTTTGACTCACAAATTGCTGAGTCTTAGTCAATTGTTTATCTTCTACATGTTGATGTTAGAATATATTTGGTTGCTACAAACTGCATGCACTGATTTCTCGACTGGAGAACAATGTGTTCAGAACCTATTTCCTTAAAACATTGTTTTGGGTCTTAAACACGAAGGCGGATATTTCCGATAGGGGCAGGATGGTAAATTAATTAGCTGTTACAGTTGCAGATCATTCCAACTCTAATAGTATCTTAGTATAGGCTAGATGGCCTATTTGCGGATTTTATTTGCCTTCCGGTTTGAATATTCAGAGATCCATGACAACAAAATCTATGTAATCGTAAATTTTCAGGATCGGAGTCGGAATTATGTGGATACTTCCGCACTCTTCAGTCGTGGTCTGCTGTTGAAAATTGCACTGAACTTTCACCCAGAAGACTAAAACTCAGCACTAAAGGTGTTTACTGCAGAAGTGGACGAAACGCCTGAGAATCAAAATTCCAGTAGACAACGGCGTATTGTGTATTTTGTATAAATGTTTCATTTGTTTGTTTTAGTAAGATTTTGTCTGTCACTTATTTACCAGTTATGTCAAAGGCTGAAGTGCCCGACAGCGTTTCGTCGATTTGAAGCTGTTTTACTCGTATTCTGCCTCACATGATGCTGCGCCAGCTTTTGAAGCTGCAATCTTGCTTCAATCTCGAACAGAGTCCTATCTCAGAGTATGCATGGGTATGTAATAAAAGCAAGGATGACATCAGAATATAAGTTTGACACGTTTAATAACCTTTCAAGCATTCGCTTAAATGGAGAAGTTGCCGACCAATGGAAATTAATCTCTATATATAAATATCCGGAGTTAACATTTTGAGCCTTATACAGTGCGATAACACGTGATTCTATCATTGAGGCAAGAAATGACGCCTTATTCACCTACGTCTTGCCCCATCGGCGATCAGTGCAGAAGTTCCAAGATCCTGCCCAGAATGTCCTACTCAGCTATTAAAATTCCTTTAATAATCTCCCCTTTTGCTGTTGACTCTTAAGACTCCCAGTACTAGCTTCTAATAATGTTGCCACTTCATTTCTACATTACTGAAATTTTCTGCTTTGCATCCTAAAGTCTCTCTATAAATTTCTAAGAAATCCTGTCACATTTTGCAGGAATTCTAAGTCAGCCTGCCATACGTAATCTGGTAACTTTGGTTAGTGACTTTGCCCTCTCGTTGCCTAACAGACCTACGTTCTTTTCCGAACTGTCTGACAAGGAGCCCTCACTAATTACCTTACTTAATGACATCTTACCCCGAGCCAAACTCTATTCATAATTAACTGCCAAACCTACAGCATCTAACATTTAACACAAATGCAGAAAATATTCATACCTACTTTTCTTATAAATATCGATTTATTCTACTGATACATAATTTCTCTATGAAGACATCCAGAATGAAGAGGACTTCTGAGGACCTTCCCAAAACATCAAACTGTACGTTTCACTTGTCATGAAAATACATTAAACATATGCTGTTTTAATCAAAAATGTTAGAGCCATTTCTACGAAAATGAACTTTTTTTACAAAATGTTCCACATAAAGGGAAATATGAGAAGGAGGATTTTCTCGAAACTATTCGCTCGCATTCTTGGAAGACGCTGATCTCAAGTACCAAGTTTGGTATTTAAGCGACATTTCATTTTAGATTATGCTGTTTACACACATAAACACACATACAACTGAACACAAATGTTTTGTTCTAAAACTCTTGTGTTCACCCATAATATTTTCTCTTTTGTACAAACTGTTCTTCTAAGCGCGTATTTTTCTACTGCGTGTTGAATGAGACAAACAGTTGCATAAATTATCTTATTGCTCATTTTCTATTAGGTGCAAGGGAATATGGGAGTTCAGAAGACGTTAAGCGATAATCAACTCTTTTAACAACTGGGCGCTATCTGTGGGCTTCGAAATTCCTTTCTTTTTGCATGGCCAATAGATTGAAAACGGAACAAGGTATTTCTATTTGAGGAAAACAACAAGGAATATCTCGGAAGTTGTTCACTTTACAACAATTCTAAGTTATATTTTGTAACGAGATTTTGCATTTCTTGTGTAGTCACATGTTGTCAATTTTTTAAAATTTACCGGTTATACAAAACTCATTGAAAATATAGAAAGCCACTGAAGGAACTCCCCAGAAAATTCAGGAAATACATTTCATTTCCCATGAAAGTAGCTTAAAGACATTGTAGTTTAATCAAAGCCGTTAGAACCATTTTGAGAAAATTTAAATTTTCGTAACATGTTCCACTAAATGGTAGTCTGGAGTGGAAGCTTGAAAACTTGGAAAGCTTTGTGTCACATATGTGGAAAATGCGGAACAAAATAGGAAGTTTGGCATTTCACATACATTTTTATCCACCTCGGTAGCGTAGATGGTAGCAAGTCTGCCTCGCGTGCAATAGGTCCCGAGTTCGAATCTCGGATGGGGTGAGAAATCATTTCATCGTCCGATATGACTTAACGTTGGAAGACATAAATTAAAAAAAAATAGAAATTAACTTTTTCATTTCAAATTTATGCTGCTTACGAACACACGGATGCATACACATGAGCGCGAGCAGTTTCACACACATACACACACATATTTTTTTCTGAATAGTTTTCTGTTCGGGAGATCTCAAAATATGTATTTCCACTGAAATTTGGGTTACGAATTTTAGAGTGGAATACATACCTTCTCTATGTACTCAGTACGTGGAAGTAAAAATGATGTTTATTTTTTTATTAAGGGTGTCTCAAACTATATTTTTGTTAAAATCACAGTATTGAAGTTTTGGATGGAATGCACTAGTTCTCATACTTACTGTAATTACCTAGTTGTGAAAGTTAAAATGAAACCCACAGATCAATAAACAACATGGTGTAGATATATCATGATTGGAAATCGAAGACTAACCAATACTTCCAAAGCTGGTGCTGACAGAAGATTTACTTTACTTCATTTCCTACCGCACTCTCCCAATACTAAATGTCTTCCGCCGACCTGACTCTCTTCCTATAATGTTCTCCTTTACTGATAACCAACAAATGGCAACCCTTTTCTATTTTTATGAAAAATCTGTGTGGGTTCGAGAAATAGAGCTGAATACGTTTCCTCAGCTTCCAGACGCGGCACTGCAGCTTCGAGCAAATAAATATTTTAGTCTTCCAAATACTTGGCTTTGTTAGAAACTGAGAAAATGAATGAAGAACGTTATTCAGATTAGTGTGCTTTTACAGATAATTTCTTCTTCTATCCATTCTCTCCATTATCTTACGTGGAGATTAACTTCGTTTGACACAGGATTTATATACTTCTTCTAATTGCGCTTATCCATAGTTTTAATAAGATATTGGTTGGAATGAACGATAATAATAAGTAGCAGAATTAACTACATATTTTCTAAACAAAACTTTATGCAGTTTATTAGTAGGTTATATATAATGGGAAGGGGGCCTCTTGCGCACTATAACCTACGTATGACAGGTCTGCCATCCCTCCGGAGGAAGGGATGAAGTGAAGGAACCACGGCATTTTACAGGCCATAAAAAGTCAGGTCACTGAGCTGCAAGGAATACTTTTTTATCCGTGATATTAAGTTGCTTGAAATAGCACAATTATCGCAACATGCCCACATCTATAATAGTAGTAGCAGCAGTAGTAAATGTTCATTTCAGCCAAGTGCGAATAACGTTACAACAGCACGGCAGCTACAACCCCGACTCTCTCCGTCCACCCACACCCAGGACAATCTGTGTCGAGTACAGCAACAGGGGTCACATGCAGTCTATAAGACATTATTAGAGATAGTGATTTTTTGCAAATATGAAATAACACCAAGGGCACATAAAACCTAGTATTCTTATATTTTTATTGTTTGAGATTGGTAAACTTTTTAATCCTATCATCACTAAGTATTTGTCAACAGATACAAAAGAATTCATTTAAGTGGAATTAAAAGAAACATCCTTTTATCCGACTTGTTAATATGAATAGTTTTCCCGTTTAGGTATTTCAGTTCATTCCCAAAGGGCAGAATAAATGAGCAGAAAATAAAAAGTATAGACTACCTGCAATGTATCTGATATCATGTGTATAGCATACATGCTCAAGAATATTTCAGTAAAGGCCATTAATTTAAATGATAGTAGAATAGGAATGACATTACAAACTGTTGATGTATATTCTGTGATTTTATTCAACAATATTTATTGATGTATGAAGTTGCAACATTTCAGTTAATTTGTGTACCTATTTCATTATACTAATCCGCTTTAGCATAGCTATTATATTTATTCTACTATAGCTTATATAAGTTCTGTTTTACTAACCTTCATTAACTTAAAATGAATGCTTACTGTTTTTGTAGATTTTTATTTCACTATAAAATGATGAATTAATATTATGTTAAAAAACCTCGCCTGTTTATCGGTTATGTTTCTTCTTCAAAATACTATAAAATGCTACATTTTTTCCATTTATGAATAGAGGAAAAATCCATTTACGGAAGGTACAGTGGGACTCGCCTATCCTTGGCCCTACCCACTAAAACACCTCCACCGGATAATGTAAGGATAATGGAAGGAAAATGGCATGACTTGGTGCGGTCCTGCATAGCACCCGCGTTAGTATGCTATAGCTGGGAAGCTGATACCCATTGGCTACTAGCGCGTGAAAGGCATTACTAGGCTACAGCAATGAAACCTGACTGCAGCCTAGGGGCTAGAGGTGGTATTAGGTAAGAACACGTACGGGATAAATGCTGAGGGTGTTGAGCCAACCGCACGCGGCGAGACTTGAGCTCTACCACGTACAGGCGGCTGAAGGTCTTCCGCTGCTGTTCAGTTATGTGATGTTGCAGGCTATCTGCTGATGGTGCAGGTGGTTGGATGGTGAAGCTGACGAAGTTCCGGAGGAGACCCCAGCGGCTCTCAGCGAGTTCCAGCTTCCAGTAAATGGTATGCTGCTCTGTGGTGAAGTGTGCCGCCTGGATTGATGATGCCTGGAATTCTCTTAGGAGGTCCTCCAGGGCAGTCAGCTTGGCCGCTATGACCATAACTCTGAATAGAGATCCTGAATGGCCTCCCCTAGGCCCCAGACTTCCTTCCTGAACTCCTCCTGACTGATGGAATGATCTGGTGCTGCTGGCTGTTGAGGAGGTTGCTGATGTGGCGGCTGTTGTGTGCTAGGCTGCTGCTGAGGAATCGACGGCGCTGGTGGTGCAGGCGATGCCTTCCTGCAGGGATGCAGGGGCAGAGCACCTGCCCGGTGAAGTGGTTGTGTCCTCCACAGGAGGCATAGTAGTGGCGGTGGGGCGGAGATCGTATTTTGTGCAGACCCAGGTGAGCCTCGAGCACCACAGTAGTGTGGCTCCTCGGCTTGGCTGCACAGGACTCAGCTGCATGCCCGTAAGCGCTACAGCGGCGCATGGAGCTAGTCGGTCCTGTCGACTAACCTCAGCACACGCCCTAAGAGGGCAGGCCGGTAGCTAAGGCAGCTTCAAGTTCCGTGTGGCTGGCTAGCTCCACGCGGATGAGTGGTGTCGGGCCCCGGGCTGAGGTAATGTGGGTGACCCTTACTGCTGAAGGCCACTGCTGCTGCACTGTAGCAAGCACGTATCATGCTTGCAGATCCCGAGGGACTCCTGTTACTACTATGCTGGTGCGGCGGTGCAGTGGTTGTGACGGCGGCGGCTAGCTGGTTGGCGCTGGCTACTGGCCTGCTCCCGGCTGGTTAGCAGAGCCAGGTTCCAGCTGCGGAGTTATAGGTGGACTTTTCTCCTCAACTGTCAGCTGTACGGTGGCGGTGACTGCTGGCTTCCTCGTGGCTTTCTTAGCGCGGCCCATGTTGCTACTTCGGAAGTTCGAAGAGAAGTTTCAAATGTTTATATGTACAAATCAAAATGGTAAATTTTTAATTTCAAAACTCTAAAAGTCTCCCCTGCATACACTATCCGAAATATGTTGTTTACTATATGTAGATTTATACACTACTATTTCATTAATGTGACTCTCACATTAGTCCCAAAGGCTTTACCAAACCCTCCAGTTGGTACCGCAGGACCTTCACTCCGCAGACGGCAGCTTCATGGACATAATAGTAATAATAATAATAATAATAATAATAATAATAATAATAATAATAATAATAATAATAATAATAATAATAATAATAATAATAATAATAATAATAATAATAATAATAATAATAATAATAATAATAATAATAATAATAATAATAATAATAATAATAATAATAATAATAATAATAATAATAATAATAATAATAATAATAATAATAATAATAATAATAATAATAATAATAATAATAATAATAATAATAATAATAATAATAATAATAATAATAATAATAATAATAATAATAATAATAAAAATAATAATAATAATAATAATAATAATAATAATAATAATAATAATAATAATAATAATAATAATAATAATAATAATAATAATAATAATAATAATAATAATAAAAATAAAAAAAAAATAATAATAATAATAATAATAATAATAATAATAATAATAATAATAATAATAATAATAATAATAATAATAATAATAATAATAATAATAATAATAATAATAATAATAATAATAATAATAATAATAATAATAATAATAATAATAATAATAATAATAATAATAATAATAATAATAATAATAATAATAATAATAATAATAATAATAATAATAATAATAATAATAATAATAATAATAATAATAATAATAATAATAATAATAATAATAATAATAATAATAATAATAATAATAATAATAATAATAATAATAATAATAATAATAATAATAATAATAATAGGCAATAATGCAAAATAACTATTGAAAACCAAATTCGACAATCGGGCCCGGAACGAGTGGTATAGTATGAGAAACGTATTTTCGGTCTCGGTGCACACCGAGCCAGGTCTAGAAATTTTGGCTGCTGCAGACCCCTACTTTGGATATGAAAATGCATTTAGTCACATTGCATTGTGGTAGGATGCAAAATAAGCGTGTCGTTGAGGGCCGCCAAGGCCCAATACAAGCTTCAGTGTTCCTTGGTGGAGTAGAGGAAATTCTTCCATGCTACCGCACGTACATACAAACGTACACACTCACACACCTAACACGTAGCACAAGCTAGCAGCATGCCTCATTTGAATTTTAAATACGCGCCAAGCCAAAACCCCAGAGTAACCGAAAGAAACAATTTAATTTGGGTTTTGCGTCGAGAGGGGGCGGATCTTGAATAGAGAGGCTGACAGATGCCACAGGGCCTAGCTGTCTGTCTGTCTTTCGGCTCCCTTTTACAGACGCTAAAACCTCTACCCTACTGATTCATTAATTACTTGGTGAGGTGGGGGGATGTAGTCAAAGGCGTGACAGCAAGACCTCAACCATGAGTAAACTTAGTGCACTAACATATCCTAAAATAGTTTACAAACGCGGCTGAATGCCAAAAAGGATCAACCAGGGACAAAGGTAAACATTGTACCTAGTCATAATAAAGGAAATTTTTAACAAATTGTACTTAGTTACGCATAATTAACAGAAGGTTAGCAACGAATGTGACCTAAAGTAACTAACTTGGATATTTTCATTCACACTGTTGAAAAATGTACAGCCGTGGGCCAAAAGAAATTAGTTATGACTTGAGTGGCAAATTTTCTTAAGTGTACACGGCACAGTATCCTTTTTTCGCGCCATACGCAATACAGTCGTGTACTCGCAGCAACGAGTAGTTGGCCATTACTAACTATAATGTCTTTTGTGTAAGGCAAACGTAAGATAGTTCCATATGCTTGCTTCTTGTATAGAGCAAATATTTTGCCCATTTCCCTTGTTTCTTTCTTCTGTGATAATGTTTAAACAACACATAGTGGCTACTTATTTTCGATATGTTTACTGCATGTTATTCACGGCGTTCAGTATAGTGAATAACAAAATATTTATTATAATGCTGCTTTAAAGGTTTATTCGTCTTAACTGTAATATACTGCACACAAAACAAAGTGATGCGCAGAAAGGCACGTTTAACAGTGGCAGA
Organism: Mantis religiosa; assembly: GCA_030765055.1. Lineage (NCBI taxonomy): Eukaryota > Metazoa > Arthropoda > Insecta > Mantodea > Mantidae > Mantis > Mantis religiosa. The sequence goes on from CM060950.1 coordinate 330,369,790, forward strand.
ATGCGCACACGATGATATTAACACAAGGATGCTTCTCTTTGCACTATTGAATGTAGCTGTTTAGATACTCGTGATATTGGAATTACCATATATGTATTGCAGAGATGAATGAGATTATCCAGGGAAGGAATCGAACCTCGTCTTCCTGGTTCAAGGAGAAGACGTAGATCTACTGCCGAAATGGATTAAGCTTCAACTGTAGTAACAGAGAGGAATCCGTTCCAAACTGCATTTGTAATGAAAGCACCTTCGCAAGTCTATGGATCAGTTCGAAAAGCTCTGCGACGCGTAAACGACACAGGACCTCCTGAGCGAATGGCAGCTAAAAAACTACATTATAGGTAATTGCAATAGACGCGTCTGATGTGTCATAATCATAACTTTTGTGTATAATGCAGGAATCTTAGTGCGTTAGAAACATTAAATGACGTTATAAAATGAGGGAGTTTACTGATAAGAATATCCAACTCGAGTTGCAATTTTTATTTATGAGATGTTTTGGAGAGAAAAAATTGCCATCGTCTTAACCCTCGTACACTATTGGATCTTAGGCATTACATCATCAAAGAATACACAAGGATTGTTTCTGCTAAGTTCAGGTGGGTGAGCGAAATAGTTTAAGGGAATTGCTATTTGTTTGAGAGCAGAGGATAAACCTTTCCTGCGTCTACTATAAGGTAAGGATTTAAGTCAGCCTTTGACGAAACAGTTTTCCCTTGACTCACGGTTCTTTGCGCGGTAAAGAGAGCCCCGGGGAACGGGTTAATGATCTTTTAATACATAACACTAATCTACAACTCTATTTGCATCCACCGAGGACTTCTAATAAATGCCATAAATGGATAGGAAAGAACAATAGGTACGTCGATCTATATACAGCTTAAAAGTATACCTTACGTTTGTGAACATAAGTGTAAATAATTCACACGTTGTAAGAAGCCCTATTAAAAGCAGGTGTAATAACAAGGCTGTTTATAAACAAATGAACTATGGATATACTTAGAGTATATCAAAACAGACGACGTCATTTTGCTGCAGATGTGGTGCTGGACATCCCTTTAGAATTGTGGTGGAGTTATACCAGCAACGTCGTCAGCTGACTCACAAAATACAACTGTCGTCTCTACAATCCAAAGTTACATTAAAATGTCACTGAATTACTTCGAGTATTGCTTACCTGCAATTTAAGTACGGTTTTCTGGCGTTTGATTTCGTAGCATTGCTGAAACAACTAATATGTGGCATCCAAGCGTTTCGAGGCCATTCATTTACCTAAATTACTTCCCTATAGTAAGCAGATAAGATTGTTACATCTCATGCAAACATTTGATATCAAGATTTCATTGAATATACATGTACCCTTTAACCCCTGAAAGAAACACTTTTAGAAAAGGGTCCATTAATGTATATAACTAAAAAGCCAAAACTGATCAAATACAAAACTTTACACGTAACTTTAGCGTTTCCAAGAATTTACACAAAGATTTTTAAGAATATCCTCTCACTGTCAACCACCCTTTAAGTAGAGAAGTTTTTAACTTTTTAATACCTCCAAAATGTTCTGTTTTTCTATATACCTACCGTTATATATCAATGATCATATTAGCGGCCTTTTACTTTTGCAATGTACTGCCTATTGGCAACGGTATTAATTCCTACACCATTATCGTTGGATTTCTGTTGGTTTTTCTTCTTTTCTTTATTTGGGTTTTACACATCAAATTACACACACAAGCGTGCACGCGCATTCACACTCTCATTCATATTTACTCTAGGGAAGTTAGGGAATAATCTTGATTAGAGAAAACTTTTCATCCCGTAGTCGGGAATCGAACCTGGGACCCCTGCACAAACGACAGATGCTCTAACTATAGAGCTCTCTGGCCTGTTTATAAAGAGTTTAATTAAAATACCACATTTGTTTAATATATATTCAAGACAAGTATAATGTATATATGCATTTAACATTCAGAGAATAGCTGCAAACTGTAAGAGATAAAAAAACGTTTAATGCGAAAATGTAGATCTCATTAAAACAAGATTTCAAAGCCATCATTTAAGATTATTATTTAAACCTAGTGTATGTCCATTTGTGCTAAATACTCTTTGAACAAATTTTCAGGGTATAGATGTCGGTATAGTGAGTTTGATTCATCTCATCGATTAATATCTATATATAAGACCCTATCACTCCTCCTAAGCAGCTTTTACTGTACTTGATCCTTAATTAAGTCATGTGAGTTAACGAAGGCTTAGAATAATTTTATCTCCCAGGTAGCTGCAGGCTTTTCTGTTTAAAGAAATCATGTTATGCCTAAGACCATTAAGCTGGTGTTAAGGTGGATGATTTGGTCATTAGAAGGTAAGGACAATTTGCATGTATTAGGGGCCAAAACCGGTGCGTTGAGAATTTGAGAGAGAGAAGGCTTCATACCAGCCTAAACCTCTATAAAGCGCTTTAAACTATGTACGATTTAACCTCCATTCAGCAGCTTCAAATCTGTCCTCTAATGCAAAGGAATTGGGAGAAATCCAAATAAATTATGCTATTACATCTATTAATTACTCATGCAGATTTAACAACACAATATGTGTGATCCATAGATTAAATTATATAGGCAACATGTATAGCAATGTTGAGGTATGAAGACAAAGGTATTCCTAAGAAAACAACAACGTGGAAATAAAACGTGTGGGATAGTGACATTATCGACCAAGGAAGCAATTTATATAGTCCTCGGCCGTTACTATAATTATGCTAATAACACGTATAATAAGGTAGCGAATAAAAATAAATATGAGTCAACAGTAAAAGGTTAACGCAGACTAACGCATGTAACAAAAGTTCTGAAACAGCCGAAAGATAAAACTCAGGTGTAAAAAAGTTTTGAGAATATAACAATACTCACTACTATTTCAAGGGATCCATTGTAAATGTTTACTTGCTAAAGTTAATCCTGATAAATACGTGGTGTTATTAATCTCTATGGACCCCGGGATCATTTGAGTTCATTCATTAATTTATCTTCTATATGACCAACTTTGCTGAAGACGCTATATTTTAAAAAATATTCTTACAGAGGTTATGAGATAATTAAACTCAATTTTAACTGATAACTACTTTACAGATAAGAAATATAAGTCCTCATATGTGTTAAGTTTTAAACGGATGGCAATGTAAGAGCTCAATGTTACAGGAACAAGTTCAGTGTATCTTGTACCATACAGTTTTTCATACAGTTATCCAAACGAGATTTGTTTAAGAGATAAGTGACTATTAGTAGAGATTAGGTTGCCCTTGTGCAGACAGAATAACATTGGAATGTTTCCTGGAAAGCATTCGCAAGGAATGCGTTGCAGTGGCAACACTGAGATATTTTCTCTGGTTTCATTGGCACTCTACAGGCCAAATTCTTTTCCGTATAAAGTAGGTAGACATTTAGGTTTGTACCCATAATCATATACTAAAATATGTTACAAATATACATAAATAATTTAAAGCCATGAAACTTAATACGTAAATAAACAAGAAGTAGTTGTAAATCTTTACTGGTTCATTGCTGTTAAGAGAGTATAATGAAGATCTGTGAGAAATGTTATGGTATGCAACCTCGTTCCACGAGTCAGTGACAAAAACGATTTATACAATTGAAATGGTGTTTCTCTACCCCATTAAAACAGGTTGAACATGAACAATAACACACCTATACTATTATAATGTGTTTATTTCCTTTCTCTTCAGGAAGCTTTTTATATTTTAATAAATTTTTGGCCAAGATTAATTTACTAACTGGCTAAATTTGTAGAGTATACTTAAAAAAGAATATTGAAGAAAGTACTTGAATATTCACCACAGTTACAGAAATGGCAATAAGTATACAGAAGGCTAATGAACTACACCGAAATATTTTCAGAGCAAGTTGAGACACCTTTAACAAGTAATTTTAGATAGGATACTTATGGCCTGTTGGTTCAAATGTAGAAGTTACGGCTATAAGTTCCTAAAACTGCCAGTATGCTACTGCAAATGATAACACCACTTGAGTGCACAACACTTGCAAATGAACAGATGTGTGGTAGCACTCTCTGGTGCAATGGCTATGACATTAGCTTTCGAATGACTAGTAAAGGAGTTCGGATCTCCTTAACCTTTTTGTAGTTTTTTTCTGCTCATTTTTGTTTTGGATGCTTGTTTTTTAATATTTTCTAAGCTTTTAGTTCATGTATAAATGTATGCATTTACGGAATAATTTCACCTTGTCGGTGCAATTGTAAATCTTTCTAATAAAGATGAATCCTGCTCATTAAGTACACATCATTTACGTCTAAATTTGAGATGGTTTAAAGGCTGAACGAATTTATATAAAATAAAAAGTAAATGCAACCCTTTACGTCAGCTTTATAGGAACTGCTTGAAATGGCAAGCTGCGTTTTCAATGCAAAGGGTTTCGAATCTAGGAAATCATAATAGTGCTATTGAACTGGCCAATCAGATTCACGTTCTTAGTTATGATCATGTCATTTGTTCATATTAGAATTTACATATTAAAAAGAAGAACAAAAATAAACTACATGACAGGAACCGAACCAACGACCTTCAGAACAGCAATTTTCGTCATTACGGATTCAGCCACCAAAAGGACCACAGCACTACAGCACTACCGCTAGAGTAGGCTACATTATGCTTGAAGGTAGGTAATCGCCGTTCAGTATCGCACTGACTGGTGATAATGTGATTTGTGAGATTTTGAGGCATTAAATCTTGAGAACGCCATTAACGAGCTACCAAATATCGATATCTCTATACTCAGGAAACAGTTTTAAAGTCATTCTAATCTAGTGGTTTCACCCATATTGTTTAAATACGAACGTATCAGCATGTGGTGCCAATTACGTTTAACACAATTACCTGCGTTATGTTTAGCCGCAGACCATGCATTTCCTATCTCAACTTTCTTATATTAGTCAGGTATAGTTCATTAATATTCTCTATATCTTCAGGAGTGCTTCCAGGTTTCTTGGCGTATGAGGATGCCGGACAGACGCCGCGGATACTTGCCCTGTGAATAATAACTTGGTCGACTCGTCGGTTATCGTCCTCTCCAGGAGGATCCAGCATTGGGACGATTCTTTGAGCCTGTAACGGTTATGGATTTCCACGTGTCTTTATAGCTAGGGTGTTTGTGTCTCTGGTTGCTTCACTTCATCGCTTCTCCCTTAGAGTGGTAGCACAATGGAACTATGTAAATGTAAATACTCGAGCTGTTCTATTGTATTGTCTATACCAATATACAGACATATTTATCTTTGTATTCTTCCCTAGTTAGTTCGCTCATCAGATTACATCTACTTAATCGCTCCATTTTTCTCAGCACTGCATACGTAACTTCAGGCTCTTTCTGAAATGTTCTTTTTTCAGTTATCTCAAAGTGCAGTGGAAAACAAAGCACTTCTGAACATTCACCGCATGGCAAATTTGACTCTCCTTATCTAAATGTCAATCGGATTATATTCAGTTCAATAAAATATTCCAAATGAAACAGAAGTAAAGTAAGTGCTAGAGGAGGGCGACTACGCAGGTTACTTGACCGGTAGCAGACCACGATACGTTTTAGCAGAGTAAAAAACACGATCCAAAATTGTATCTTCTATCTTAGTCAATGGCACAAACTACATTACTACAGAGTACTAGAAAGCGACGGCATAACTGATGACCTCTCTTCGGCATTGAACTGTGTGTACCAAAAAAACCTGCAGGAAATGTACCAAGAAGTTGAGACAATCAAAAATGAATGAACAACGCACTGAATTAACACATTGAATACTATATGACCTAACACATAGAGTAATCTAAAGAAGTAAAAATAAAATAATTATAAATAAGTAAACTAATAAATAAATATAAAGTAAATAATAATAATAATAATAATAATAATAATAATAATAATAATAATAATAATAATAATAATAATAATAATAATAATAATAATAATAATAATAATAATAATAATAATAATGATAATGATAATAATAATAATAATAATAATAATAATAATAATAATAATAATAATAATAATAATAATAATAATAATAATAATAATAATAATAATAATAATAATAATAATAATAATAATAATAATAATAATAATAATAATAATAATAATAATAATAATAATAATAATAATAATAATAATAATAATAATAATAATAATAATAATAATAATAATAATAACAATAATAATAATAATAATAATAATAATAATAATAATAATAATAATAATAATAATAATAATAATAATAATAATAATAAATATGCATTTTATATGTCTGTCTTAATGCCTAAATAACGTTCTACAGGAAGGAAAATCCTCAAGTCTTTTAGCTATAAATAACTTTAGAAATAATACATTTGACTCACACATAACTTGTACCGCATAAAGTACTAAAACCAAACTTAATTTTATTCGATTGTTTCATCTCTGGTAGTTTTATCTTATTTAATGTGTAGAATGTGACTAACAGCTTCACATGTTTTGGATACATTGTTTATTTGGATTTCCAAAACCAGATTGCGGCACATTATATCCAGAGTACATTTAAAAACAAAATTATTCTGATTCGTATTAGATGACCTTCTTTGTTCACTCATTCCCATACTATTCCTATAAAATCTTATTATTCATTCTACTTCTTCTTAACCTAAATAAACTTTCAATTCAGTTTACATATTTCGTCACAACACAGTAAACAGTACATACTGTCATTTACTGTACGTACAGTACATAAGGTAATGGTCCGACTTTCAGAAAGCATATAGTTATCTGATGACTGATCGTGTTCTTTGAACGACCACCTTAAAATAGCACCCTCCAGTTTGAGAACAGTATTTGGACATTAAAACCAATAACAAGAAATGACTCGTAAGTGATTAACTCCTCAAAAACGGCATCACATATTTGTTTTAACGATATCTACATTTTATGTATAGCTAGTAAGAAATTTTCCCTCTGTTACGGTTTACCAGTTATATACGATAAGTCATTCAGATGAAGATGACTTTACAAGATATTCACCATACACATTTAGCTTTTGGACCTCCGTTCTTGCTTTCCCATAGTCTGTCCCTCAGCCTGCATAATATACCTACCTCTATGATTCTAACAAGTTTCAAATAACTCCCGTTTCTCCCGAAACTCTCCAGTTTTCCCTGAGATTGAGTAGTGCATAATGATATGATAGGTATAATGGGAATCGCGACGTCCACGCTGAATTTTCCTCCAATTATTGATAAGGGCACGTCTTGAGAACTGCAGAAAAAGAAAAAGAAAAAGAAAAAGAAAAACACGTACACGTAACTCACCTATTTCTGCAGCATATTTTTTATGGATCTGCTGGAACCGTGCAAGTGGTGCAGGTGGTAATCGTGCTATAAAAATTGCAGAGCTGCAGATACAAAATAAAAATTAAAGAATACATGAAAGAGGATACTCGTATTGGAGTCCTCAAACAAACTGATCTCATTAGTGGGAATACATATTACATAACTTCAGCACTACAGAATTAACACTTGATAGAAACAAAATGTCCGGTGGCAAGCGGTAAGGGTGTGATTCGCATTCGAAAGGTAGCGGGTCCAGTTCCCGCACTGACCTTCTTGACCCATTTCGGGGATTTTCTCTGGTCACTAGAGGAATGCTGGAAAGGTAAGTTATATTCCCTTATTTCTTGTCACTACGTTTCTCCTCATTTCTCACTTCACTTCACCTTTCATCAGCTTAGTTGTTTCATATTTGTAATTCCATCCGCTGTACGGGGACGGTTTTCGCACCCGGACTCAGCAGTGAATGTGCAGTCCTGGAGCATCATGGGGAACTGCAAGTACTGTCACCGGGGAGTTTGAACCTGGAAAATGTTGGAAACCTGCACTCCGTTCTGTCGCGACTCCTAATCCGGCCACCCTCTCTCTTCTCACCTCACCTTTCCCTTCCAAATGGACACGTACATACAATGTACAAAGAGCCAAGTCAACCTAATACCTTTCCTTAGATATTTTTTTCAACTCTTGTTCACGCTATCCCGCCTGGGAAGTTGAAATTCCTGCACTTCGTCTGTTTTACATTTCTGCGGCAGAGATTAAGGAACAGTTTTTAGTTGTTCAACTATTGATAAGTAATCCATTGTTTGAAAAGAGTAATTTACTCCTGCTTGAAAACTTAAGTTTACCATCTATATATTACCTTCTGCATTTCCGTTTATTTAATAACGTTTACTTACGTAGTGGTTCATGTACCATTTAAATAAATGGCAATAATGACACCTGTAATTGTTGACTCGGTCAAAATTACCAGGCTTGTATAATGGAATACCAGTTCGCAGAGGCTAGTCGCTCGACCTTGATACTGCTTTTGGAAAGCTATGACTAATTTTATTTTCGTGCAAGTATTTCCGTTATTCACAATCATCAAAATCAAAGAGTATATAATATATTTGTTAGGAACTCGAAGGCGAAAATAGATGAAATTAACGCACTTTTCCACCGCTTTCTTGGTGCAGTTAGCCTCCCGAGGTCGCGTGTGTGAACTCGGCAAAGCTCGTTGAATATTTTCGAGCTAACAATCTTTAGCATGACCTCCATTAGACAGAAAGTAAAGACGGTGGTCCCCTGTCGTAGACTTAGGTTACCTAGTTAATGAACCTTAAGCATGATAAAGATACCTCTGAGCAAAACTGAGGAGTGTTTCTTGCCCAATGTAGAATGAGACATTGAGAACCATAACATTTAAAGGGCGTTCCTACATAAAAATTAAATTTCATTTCCGGTTTTGAGTCTCAATGTAGTATTACATTACAATAGATTCCTAGAATAGTGCACTGGAGTGTGTTTGCAGTCAAGTAACTGCCGAAACATGAAACCTGACTCAAACTAGAACAATCCTATTATAAACATATGAGAGGCGAGAATGAAAGAGACAAACATACATTTACGCACACTCTTATGCTGCTGCTTGCCAGAGAAAGGTTTTTGAGTATTTATAGAGGAGCTTGCTATCTATTTGCTTACCCAAATCAGCAGCATAAGAGACTTCTGTTAAAGCATTGCTCTATTTCTCGCTTTTTTATGTATACAACAGAAACCTTCTGGTTGAGACATTTTAAAGAGAGCATTCATTTTTAATTAGCTAATATGTTTACGTCACACTGATATGAGATTTTAGTTACACGTTCATCTGCAACTCACATAAACTAGGTGTAATATTAGTATGAGTTTCAAATGGGATAATGTTTATCCTTGAGCGCTGCTACAGTCTGATTTTTAAAAGAAGATACATAGATGTCATCTGTTTCTCCGCATGAGGTTCCGTACTGTTGCCCAACAGCAGACAGGAAGTAATGCAGATATCCCCTTTTTTATTCTCTAAACACTTTAAACATAAACAAAGGTTCCAGCTATCAGAGTACATGATTCAGCAGTGTAACCAATCTGGCAACCTTTTTTAGTTACCATAGAAACGATCTTCCCCTCTTATACTTCGCGTCCCTTGCTTCATGACCTTCCGTATCTTATTTTAAAAATCAGACTGTAGGTGAGCAACCAATCGGAGTTCTGCGGTGTTGTATTGCATTCCCCCTACGAGGAATGCACGTAACGAGATTTTGGAACCTATCATCATAAATTTTCAGTACTCAGACGATGAAGACAATGACAATGACGAATTATCTCTTAACGTAAGTAACATTCACAGCAACATGGATGCACCGCTGGTATTTACGTTGGATTAAAAAATCACTAATCCATAAACTATAATTAATTTTAAACTAAATATTTAAACCATTTGCGTAATATATGAATATCCTTGTTGCAATTGTGATTTCAACAATTGCATTATTATGAAACTTTGGAATTTTCAGTTTGCGTTCCGTTTCGTCTAGCGCCCAAAACACTTGCAAGTGTGCGACTGAGAAGAAAATATAAAAAAGAGTGAGAGTAACGAGGTGGCAACGTCGAATGCCTCAAAGATTCTGATTCGCTACACGCGAGAACTCTTCCCATTTGAAACACATAATAAGTTCCTTCCGTGAAGAATCGTTTCAGGACGAAAATTATAAAGCAGTTACAAAAATGTGATAGTGATTAGTGAACATATAGGTGCAGAATAAGATGGCTGCGAATGAACCTCTACATTTCTACAATGTGGTTCTTAAAAACAAGATTCTTCTGAATGCAGCGAGATCATCAAAAAAATATCATGAAAATTAAGGTACGCTTTTATAACAGTGATATTCTACTACTATTATTTTTATTTGGCAAAGTATAGGTTCGGTTACTGGTAATCGGAGCATTAGTATTAGCAGTAAGTAGTAGTAAATTACTATCCGAGTAAAAATTTTAAACGTAATAAAACAGAAAATACGTTTAACAACTTGTCCCCAATTACACAAATTATGTGGTCTTCTATCTTTTTCCTTTGTGCCTCGTTGGTTGTTTACGGTCCTACCTCGAAGTCATTCTGGCAACCCTAGGATATACTCTTACACAAATACAAATATTTGTTACAAAGGCTTCACTTATCTTAAAAAATTGTGTTAATACTTCTTTCTAATGGAGATCAATTTCACAAACAGATTGTTTTCATCATCAGTCAACTCCGTTGTCCTACTTTTTAGGTAAAAAAGTAAACCAAACAATGAATCAGAAAATAAACAAAAAAGTAAACCAAATTCTAATCGTGAAAAAGTAATGGTAAAATGTGAAATTTGTGGAAAATAATATAATAAATGATATAAAAGAATCATGAGAGAGGTAAGAAACATAAAGAAGCATCAAACAAAAGTAAAATAATTGAAACAACAATGATTATGAAATACGTGAAATAGAAGAATCATCTAAAGGAAGATTGAAAATTTATTCTATAAATCCTATTGATGATTAAAGAGATCCATCAGTATTTCTTGATAATGTAAAACTAATTGCAATAGATAAAATAAGGGAACAACTTGAGAAAAATAATTTATATGTAAACATATGCTTCTCTGCTAAATACACAAGAGGAGAAACATATGATATAGAATTTCACGATGCATTGTTTAAAATTAGAAATGAAATTGTTTTGAAAGCATCTGATTTAGAAGAATACTATTAACACAGTGTTTAAAAGTTACTAACAGAAATGACGGAATTTCAAGCAAAAGGATCTCAATAGATTGTAAATGCAATAACCAATTTAGAGTTAAGAATAAATAAATATAATCCGCAAAAGGTAATTCTTATGTTGATTTGACAGAAAAAATTAAACAGAAAAAGGCAATGTTAAAAATAATGATCAAAAATGCTTTTTATGGAGTGTTTTATCAGCTATTTATCCAACAAAAGTTCATCCTGAAAGAATTAATTATTATAAAGAATATGAAAAAGAATTTAATGTTGCTTTTAATGGTTTAGAATTTCCACTGAAATTAGATAAAATTTCTTTATTTGGAAAAATAACTAACATTTCTATTAATGTTTATGCATATGAAGAAGTAAAAGAGATGGGGAAGTAATTGATTATGCATTTTATTCATTAAGTATTACAAAAAATAAAACTAATAAACATGTCAAACTTGTATATATTAAAAATTAAAATAATGACCATTATTGTTGAATAAAAGAACTTTCTAGAAAAATTGGATCCCAAATTTCAAGGAATCACAATAAAAAATTCTTTTTTATACATGTTTATTATATTTCCCTTCTGAAGAAAAATTAAATAATCATGAAAAAAATTGTAAAAATCATTAAGGTGTTAAATTGAAGTAACATATTAACATTAAAATTCTTTAAAAGTGCTTTTTAGTATTTATGCTGATTTTGAATGTTTGTTAAATAAAATGGATACCTGTGAACCAAATCCTGAAAAATTATATACAACGTATTATCAAAAACATGGACCAATAAGCTTATGTTACTACGTAAAATATGAAAGTGCTGATTACATAACTCCAGTACTTAACAAAGGAAAAAATGCATCAAGTGTTTTTGTAAAAATGTTAATTGAAGAATCCAACAAAACTAAAAAAGTATATGAAAATGTAATAATAATGATTCCATCAACTGACGAAGAAATAAATAAATATAAAACAACAACAGTTTGTCATATATGTGAAAAACCTTTAAATCAAATTCTTGAAGGTAAAACAAAAAATATGGGATCAAAACTTGAATTTTGATCATTTAAATTACAACTTTTATGTGCTACACCTCTAAATTTTCCAGTTAAGTGAGCATGATCCATTACTGAATCCTTTTTTGTTTTACCTCGGGAGGCTAACTGTACCGTGAAAGCGGTGGAAAAGTGCGGTAATTTCATCTATTTTCGCCTTCGAGTTCCTAACAAATATATTATATACTCTTTGATTTTGATGATTGTGAATAACGGAAATACTTGCACGAAAATAAAATTAGTCATAGCTTTCCAAAAGCAGTATCAAGGTCGAGCGACTAGCCTCTGCGAACTGGTATTCCATTATACAAGCCTGGTAATTTTGACAGAGTCAACAATTACAGGTGTCATTATTGCCATTTATTTAAATGGTACATGAACCACTACGTAAGTAAACGTTATTAAATAAACGGAAATGCAGAAGGTAATATATAGATGGTAAACTTAAGTTTTCAAGCAGGAGTAAATTACTCTTTTCAAACAATGGATTACTTATCAATAGTTGAACAACTAAAAACTGTTCCTTAATCTCTGCCGCAGAAATGTAAAACAGACGAAGTGCAGGAATTTCAACTTCCCAGGGGGGATAGCGTGAACAAGAGTTGAAAAAATATCTAAGGAAAGGTATTAGGTTGACTTGACTCTTTGTACATTGTATGTACGTGTCCATTTGGAAGGGAAAGGTGAGGTGAGAAGACAGAGGGTGGCCGGATTAGGAGTCGCGACAGAACGGAGTGCAGGTTTCCAACATTTTCCAGGTTCAAACTCCCCGGTGACAGTTAGTACTTGCAGTTCCCCATGATGCTCCAGGACTGCACATTCACTGCTGAGTCCGGGTGCGAAGACCGTCTCCGTACAGCGGATAAAAATTACAAATATGAAACAACTAAGCTGATGAAAGGTGAAGTGAAATGAGAAATGAGGAGAAACGTAGTGACAAGAAATAAGGGAATATAACTTACCTTTCCACCATCCTCTAGCGATCAGAGAAAATCCCCGAAATGGGTCAAGAAGGTCAGTGTGGGAACTGGACCCGCTATCTTTCGAATGTGAATCACACCCTTACCGCTTGCCAGCGGACATTTTGTTTCTATCAAGTATTAATTCTGTAGTGCTGAAGTTATGTAATAAGTATTTCCACTAATGAGATCAGTTTGTTTGAGGACTCCAATACGAGTATCCTCTTTCATGTATTCTTTAATTTTTATTTTGTACCGGTAGCTCAGCAATTTTTATAGCACGCTTACCACCTGCACCACTTGCACGGTTCCAGCAGATCCATAAAAATATGCTGCAGAAATAGGTGAGTTACGTGTACGTGTTTTTCTTTTTCTTTTTTTGGAGATCTCAAGACGTGCCCTTATCGATAATTGGAGGAAAACTCAGCGTGGACGTCGCGATTCCCATTATACCTATCATATCATTATGTACTACACAATCTCAGGGAAAACTGGAGAGTTTCGAGAGAAACGGGAGTTATTTGAAACTTGTTAGAATCATAGAGGTAGGTATATTATGTAGGCTGAGGGACAGACTATGGGAAAGCAAGAACGGAGGTCCAAAAGCTAAATGTGTATGGTGAATATCTTGTAAAGTCATCTTCATCTGAATGACTTATCGTATATAACTGGTAAACCGTAACAGAGGGAAAATCGTTTGAAAACACATAATCCCATATGAAAAAAATGACCCTCGTCAAGCAGTGTAACTTTCGGATAAGCCATTAAGCACAGTTCAGAGCAAGATGACAATGTAGTGTTAGCTTGTTTTCAGGAAAATACTCCAATTTAAGCCACAATTGTCACGGAAACAAAATTTAAGTAATTTCTCGATACCCTAAAGATTTGTACTCAAGTTCAAACATTACTTATAACTGGATGACAATGCAAATTGAACTCGTTTTCAAGAAACTTCATTCACTACAAATCTCTGAAACGCCATGCCATTTTCAACACAGCTCAGAACCAGAAGACAGACAGACAGGTAGAGAAACTTTATTAGTTTAAATTATTTAAATAAAACGCTTAAGTTTTTTAATATAGCACACTTCTAAAACGGACTAAAAGGTATAGAATTAATTCCTCTACCCCCATAAATGTTTATATATCCATTGAGATTTCTAACTCCATTGTGATTTTGCTGAAAATTGGGTTTGGTAAATTTTAATGAGTTTGAAAATACTCCTAGGATTTCATGGTTTCTCACTTAGGAAAATTATTAGTATTAAAACATTCACGGAAATAAGAAGAAATATTTCGGGAGTGGTTCACTCCAAAAATTATCTTGGTACAAATTGTGTGTTTTAACGAAATCTACTGGTTTGCTTAGTAAGATTTTGTCTTATCTCTTTCAGCTTTACAGTTATGCAAAATTCATCGAAATGAAGAGAAATTCCGAGGATATTTTCCAAAAAAGTTATGGATATACGTTTTATAATCATTAGTATATCTTAGACATTTTAATGAAGGTCGTTTGACATATTATTTATAAAAGCGTTTTTTATGATGATATATGTAACAGGTAGTCTGAGTTAGAGGGATTTGCTTGAACACCTTGGTGCCACTTTCATAGAAGAAGCTGATTTTTTTTGGGGGGGGGGATTATACTATTCACATAGTCACACACACGCGGATCTTTTTTCTAAAATTAATACTTTTGAATTCAGGGAATCTCTAAACCTCGTCGTCAGTTTACCGACAATTGTTGGAACGCTCGGATCATGTGTAAATATACTAGTTTTAATAAATGATATAACTGTGAGTAATGGCAGTGAAACGAAAAGACGATAACAAAGTATTTTGTATTTCGAATCGGATAATGTTTGTCCTTGAGCGCTACTAGTGAGCAACAAATCGGAGTTCTGCGGTGTTGTATTGCATTCCCCCTAAGTGATGTGTGACGAGCGCCAAACTAGTCAATCTTTAATAAATACTATTCTCGCTAAGACAAAAATTCAGAGTACTATTATATTATAACAATGAATTTCAACGTAAACACTGCAATGAACATCATTATTGGTTGGCATGTATGCGTGTACATGTATTTTAAATTACTCAGAACTGAAACGTAAACATTTGACATGACGTGACAAAAGAATTATGTACTTTGAATAAGTCAAGAAGTTTGTTAGATTCGATGAGAGGGAACAATACACTTCCTGCTGGTCTGGCAGAACGTGTCTGGTTACATTATATCTTTGTTTATGAATGGGTCATAATCTCTATTTACTCTAGAGAGTTTGAAGAGTATTATTCAGTTACTCTTCCGTTTAAAATACATGAAAAAGTGTATCGGCTGGATCAATGAGACACAATCCACCTTCCCCCTTACCACTCTCAGAACAATCCAATAGAGTTAATGTGGGCTCAATTTATGTTGCAAACAGAAATAATATTTTTAAACTGACTAACAGTAAACAACTTATTCACGAAAAAATTTACAATAACACAAGACTGGGAAAACTGCGTGAGACATCAGATAAACTACAATAAGATGACTTTTGGAAAGAAATAGCACGTAACGAGATTTTGGAACCTATCATTATAAATTTGCAGTACTCAGACGATGAAGACAATGACAATGACGAATTATCTCTTAACGTAAGCAATATACATAGCTATATGGAGACACCGCTGGCATTTTCGTTGCATTTGAAAAATAAGTAATTCATAAACTATAATTAATTTTAAACTAAATATTTAAACCATGTGCGTAATGTACGAATATCCATGTTGCAATTGTGATTTCAACAACTGCACTATTATAAAGCTTTGGAAAATTCAGTTTGCGTTCCCTTACATCTAGCGCCAAGAAAACTCGCAAGTGTGAGAGTGAGAGAGAGAGGGAAATATAAAAAAGTGGGGATAACGAGGTGGCAACGCTGAATGCACCAACGCATCTGATTCGCTACACGCGAGAACTCTTCCCATTTGAAACACATCATAGGAGAATATTAGAATATCAAGATTCTCACTTGTGGGTTTGATAATTCTGCTGACTTTTACATCATTACAGCGCAAGTAAAAGAGTTTAAGAGTAGTTGTATAGAATACAGGCTTTACCGACTTATGCCACAACCTGTAGTTCGTGTTAGTCGGAACCAATCGCCAGAACACTACACCTCTCTAAAGCCACTCCAGATATCAGTTCTTCGAAGGTCTCGATCCTTGCTTCAGTTCAACTGAAGGACAATGTTAGACAATACAGGAAGCGCCTTTTATTCGATCAGTGGCATGAGGAAACCGCTTATATTTAAAATTGTGTAAAAATTTGGAAGTAAACTCTTTTTTGTGTGTAATTTACGTCCTCCAAGAAGTCATATCAGACGATGAATGAAATGGGTGAAATGATGTTCAAATGAGCCCAGGGTCCATAGAGCTTAGAGTTACCCAACATTCGTCCTTGAGGATAAGGGAAAATCGCGGAAAAAACCTTATCCAGGTAACTCACCCTGACCGGGAGTCGAATCCGGCACCGCTTGAATATGAAGCAGCACGCTGTCATCTACACTACCGAGGCGGGCGGATACCGTGCTTATCAGTCAAAACTCAGATTACTGCTAAAAAAACCTGACAATTTGAAAGAATGTTTGAAAGTGTTATAGTATTGCAAAAATATCTTTGTGATCACTCAGATGACTCTCCTTGAAAAAGTATTCTTGCAAATGCCTATTTCCCTATCTACTTCATTTTGAGATAAACGTTTGTAGACATGGTTTTACTAGGTGGCCTGGGTTCGATTCCAGGCGACCGCAAAGTAGAATTTGTGGTGGACAACTTGGTGCTGGGGTGGGTTTCCTCCTGGTCCTCCAATTTCCCCCACCATCATTCCACCAATTGCACCATCATTTATTCATCCCAGGCGTTCAGCCGAACCCCCAACCATGATCTCGTCCAGTAGGTCAATATACTTCGGCTTCCTCGCTCTGAGGGAAACCCAGCGACTCCTAATACCAGCATTGCTGAGGAAGGGAGACATAAAAAATCATGATTTTATTACATATTTCCTTGTAGTTACAGTGGCAATAGGGCAGCAGAGTAGGCTTTAGTGGCAAGGAACTCATTTAAGAGCTGGTCGTAAAATGTTGGCTTTCCGTTCTCTTTGCATAATCAGGAAAAAAGACAATGAGCATACGTATTTGAAAATTCAAACCAGTAACAATAAACATCTCGAAACCTTCTTATCAAAACGGCAACTGGAATTGTAAAATACTTCACTGGTTACTACACATATTACATCAGAAAGTAAAAATTGTATTTCATTTAAAATTAAGGAACTGGAGCCACTTCTGGAAAAGTAGAAAATATGTAGGCTTGGCAATGCTAACCCATATTAGATAAACTGAATCTGGGTGTTAAAAAACCTTCATGTGTTGCAAGTCATTTATCTAGTGAATTGGTAATTTTATGTAAGTCCAACGCGTTTCTATGTTATTTGATGTTTTAAAAATATAATTGAGATTCGGGAGTATATTTTAATAATAAAATGTTATTTATTTAAACAAATCACCATTTAAAATGGCAGATTACGATCTGAACACTTCTGACATATTTTTCTCAATCTCTTATAGATGAAATTCTCCGTTGTGTGGAACACTCCTAAATGTGCTTCTTCATTGTGGAATTTATCTAAATGAAGTAAAACTGCTTTGAAGTCTACAAAAAGGCTGACCAAATAAACACACACACACACACACACACACACACACACACACACACACACACACACACATACACACACACACACACACACACACACACACACACACACACACACACACACATGTATATATATATATATGGCATATCACCAGCTGAGATTCGCTCAGGTTCCTATTCCTTTTGCTAATACTTGTTTATTTAGTCCAGCATTATTCCCTGTGGTAATCATACATTTGCTATTCTCATGAAAAAAGCTAGTCTTTTAATTTGTAGCCAATCATACAAATGTTGACATAGATTTTCTGATTCTGTTTACTTCTACCGCAAGCTGTTTGCGCTTGGAAGCGAACGTAGCGTGAAAACATACCTGTAGAGCGTCCATTTTGGAAATTAAAAGAGGACTTCACTGTAACCAAACTCCCGAAGGATTCTAGAAATTTTATCAGAGCTAGTTTCATGGATATAAATTAAATGACATATATATTAATGTACTCTACTAATATAATATTTGACTTATGTAACGTTGCACAGTAACCTTTAAAACTACAGTGAAGAATTAATTAATTTTATTTACCTCCCACGCTCTTTATGAAATTATCATACAATAATTTATATTTATAAGGAATGGTCACCTTTGTCCCTCATAATTTTAATTTCGTATAATCACGTCTATTTCAAATTCATCCTAAATAAATGCTGAACCTTTGTAACTACATTTTTGTCCCGAATTTATTCAACGACATAAAAGCTACATAGTTCTCACATAATACAGATATGAGATTCTATATCCCCCAGCCTGAGTTAATCTCTTTAAAAAAGTTACATAGTCCATTGGAAGAAATCTTTTCAGTTAAAATAAAATATCTGTTACCTGTTTTGTAACGTTAGTATTTTTCTCATTTTAAAAAATGGTTTAGTACGCTCTTGCAAAAAATGTCATTACAACATAAATGCAAAGGAAATAAAATAAAACTTTTTACCTAAAGATCGTTAGAAGGTTTGGCATCCAGAAGCTTTTGCCAATACGCTTATAGAAATGCTATTCATAGGTTATGTTTCATTACGTACATGTCTGCAGCATTTGACAAAGGAAATTAAATAAATAAGTATAACAAGAAGTCTGGCTTATGTTTGCTGAAGTGTTATTTCGTGGTCATCTATGTAAATTCCATGCAATAACCTGAATTGGGTATTGTTATTATATTCTACGGAATTTAGCAAATCATTGAATTATTTTGAGAAGTTTAAAAGTCAGGGCCCTCTTCGTAGGCATGTTCTTTTATAATTCCATCTATTGATAATGAAGTACACGGTCCTTTAGAATGAATTGGTCATTTCAGAGGTGAAAAAATTACCAAAATCGGTTTAGTCGTTTTAGAGATTACCTTAAATACACAAACAAACTTTTCTCATTTCATAATATTAATATATAGATCGTTTTAGATGGGCCATGATTTTAACATGCATTTAGTACTATACGGCTATAGCATATTTTTTTTCATCTATAAAACTGGGGCTTATGAACTCATTTCCGTATCGATGACTCAAATTATTTACCAAATGTGCATATTTTAAGAAGTTTCCAAATTTAAATAAAAAAGCATTTCATAAATATTTTTGTAGTAAACAGGAATAACTTTGAATTTTGCTACGTATATTTTAAGTTTATAGCTTCGAATTCATTTGCAGAGGTTTTTTGTCTTATTTGATAAGTGAGGTCCCGAGAATGCGCTCTTCCAAGCTTGGGGAGGAATGAACAGAAGCTAATGACATGACTGTTACATAATTTGACGCAAAAAGCTATGCAGTGAATAAAGCTGTAAATAAAAGAAAAGAAGTTGATATTCCGAATGATACATAATCTAACACAGTGTGCTGTGAATCCTTATAGAGGAAATATATTGATAATCGAAACCATATAGGTGGGTTTACTGTTCTATTCTGTTTTAATTTTAAAGAGTAATTTAAAACTCATGCCCCGCCAATTTTAAATCTGATAGACAGTTTTCCCATTATCTCAATCACTGTTCTGAATATCAGACTAAAGCTTTTATAGGATATACAGTTCATTTCATAATTAAATTGATATTGATTCGAACGTATCCGTCAGTACATTACGTTGCTACCCCACCTCCATTTAGCAGGAATTGATTCACAACTAACTTTAACCTATCATAACCATCATAACATCTCCACTTGTAGTAAACCACTGATAGGAAGTGGTTTCACTTTACTGCAATGTCACTCTGATTATAAAATCAACTATAGGGGCATGCAATTTTAATACACTGATCTACTATTTTCTCACTATTTTGTTCAAGAGAAATGGAATCGTATGTTACATAGTTACACAGTCCTATAGTAATATTTACATTAAATTATGTTATAAAACATTAACTAACAATGTTATCAACCCCAAAGTAGGCCGCAAAACAGAACTTAGATGTTGTTTTTACCATTCCAAACATTTTATTCAGCTGTATTCATACTTCTTGAGAAAACGGGTCATTTATACCAAAAAATGTCAATCGTTGAAAAAGCTATTCAAATACAAAAATAATGACAACAAATATCCATAAATTTCTGAAGAAAGGCACTACATGAGTGAGCATACAGAAGTTGCCATACTTAAAGGTTGTGCCAATTCGTAGAGCAGAACTTCCTGTAAAACTTTGGCTATAGCCTATATCTTTGCTCCAAACTGTAAAAGAGCTTTTTCCCTTTCTGCAATGCAGAATTCACAATATAAAATGGCAGATGCAGTAACATTTTAAAACCACATTTAACATATAAGTATTGTGGTTGTGGTAGTTGACAATATATACCAAATTAAGAAGGAAATCCTTTATTAATAATAATGTGCAAAATAGTAAAATCAACAACTTTGGTAAGCCATTTAGTCTCTCCTTAAGTGTGAATCAACATGATATTTGAGTGCCGCTGATGATCACAGAAGCTTCATGCCTCAACCTTTGATTTTAGGAAATCATTTTAATATTTCCCTTTGGAATATTAAACGAAACTCTAAAATAAAGTATATATGATGCAAACAAATATCGTTTGTGTTTAAAATGTTTATAATTTATGAACAATACTTCAAAATTCATTTCTTCTACTATATTATCGAACTAAATGTAAATTTCTCTTTGTGCTGTGGGGAACATCTACCCAAGTCCACATAAAGCTTCCGGTGAAAAAAGGTTTTCGGAATGAACTACCGTTTATCCAGCTTTTTTTCTTCTTTCATTTTACGATTAGGAACAGGAGACTTGAGGAGACTTTATCTAGTCAACAGGTAAAGAATTTTAAAGGAAATGAGTATTTTTTTCCTCTGTTGTCAGAAAGTGAGATCATTTGTTATGCGAGCTAATTTTTAAATTTCCAGAAATTTAAAAGATGCTTTATGTTACATATAATGCATGTTTTAATTATTTGCTCTTTAATGAGATTCATTATGGCCATTATTGGAAGCCTTTATAACCTTTCAGTGATAATATTTTAAACAGTTTACTGATATGTAATATATAATATAATATATAATTAAACATATATAATTTAAATATTTACTCGTCATTTAAAAACTGAAATATTCAAATCTGCGTTTTATATCCCAAACAAAAACAAGATTATTAAGCAACCTTTACCTCCACTACTGAATCTTCTTTGGTGAAATGTTTCTATCGCAGAGATAGAACAGAAACCAATTTTCATTCCCAGCAACATCATTATTTGGCAGCAATGTTTGCTTTGCGAGTAGTTCGACTGCCTCTTAAATCCCAGAATATAGTGTGTCCATCCCAGTTTTTAAAGACGGGCTCAAAATCCATTATTCAGTGATTAGTTGAGGTTTTGTGCTCCACCATGAAAAGTTTAGAGATTTTGGGATCTGAACTCTTGTTTCATTACAATCAGGCTGAGAAGGAAGATGAAACTGTTCTCAATTATTTTCCAGAATTCTTTACTTACAGATATTTATACCAAGTTGCGTCACGAAAAGTTTACAGTGTTCCAAGGCGCCATTCTGTTTCAGCTGTATCATTTCTTTAAAAAAAATTCAAAAGCAAAATATATTAATAGGGTTATATATTTGGTAGTTAAATTACAAAATAAGAAGAATAAACAAAAACTAAAAATTTGAAAATGTTAACAATTCTTGGCTTAGAGAAGCCTATTAAGTCAGTTACAAATATTGTGCTGCACTCTACTGAAGTTCAGAAGTAATATCACTGGGGGCTCATTGTGATGCTTTGCAGGAGTTAACGAGGGCGCTGTGATTTAGGTACAATTAACGAATCGTACTGCATCGGCGAGGAATTATAATTTATAGACTGATTAATTTTATTAGTCCATTGGTTCTTTCGACGATCATTAATAATATAATTAGTGCGCATGATAAAATAAAAATAATTACTAAGAGCTGTTGAAGAATGGCCCCAATAGCAAGGACACCATGATGGAAAACCAGCAATATATTCACCATATATGGTTATTGACCATAAGAGGTCATTGATTTGGAGCTTACAATTAGCTGTTGATTAAATTAAATTATTAAGAGTATATTAACAAATAAAAAGTTTCAAATATGATTATACTCCATAACTGCATAAATAAGCATATTAAACTTTATGAATATACAGGCTTTTCTTACTCTCTCTTTTTTTCCTCAGGTCTCGGAACATACAGGTAGATGCTATCTTGAACAGTAATTTACATTTATTGGGACGTATTAGAGCACATGAAATTTAAACCAAGAAAATACATTCACAACAAAATTAGTGGAGCTTTGTTGTAACACATGATAAATTTCATTACAGAAAGTACTCAAAATGGATTCCATTTACTGCCAAACAATGCTAAAGTCTGTCTTTGAAATTAGTTAATGTTTCTCGCTGCACTGTTCACCTGATCAGCTGCATATTTTGCCCAATTCTTCACTTTAACTCTTGGTCGGTCGTTGTAAACCCTTCGCTTCAAATATCTCCAGAACAAGAAGTCTAAGGGGTTCGACTCAGGAGTTCATGGATCTCATTCAATACTCCCTCTTCTGCCAATTTTCTCCTGGAAATTCATGATTTAGGTAACGTCCTGGCAAGTAGATAAATGTAGATTTTCTACCACTGATAATAAAATACCAAGAACTTTATCACCATCTGTAACTCGCTTTGGCCTTACTGACTTTTCCTTACATTTAACACTTTCAGTTTCATTTAATTTTTTTTCAAAATGTTGCTTACCGTATAATGAGTTATCCATCGCTCTGGATACTCTTCATTAAATAAGATTCAAACCTGTCCTTGGGTCCTCCTCCTATCACCATATCCGGTCATCATTAGTATTTCCAATCGTTGTGTTTCTGTGCTTTTCTGTAAGTTTTTCTGTTGTCTTTATGTACTTTCAGGAAAATTTCGCAATGAAGTAAGCATTGTTGTCCTTATTAGCTTAGCTTCTGTCTGTTTGTTCAATCCAAAGTCACATATTGAAACAGTCTACTGTATTGTTTAATTTAAAACCTACTCAAATTGAGATAACGATGCCTTTTCCTTTGCTTTGTTTTTCGGTTGTTTCCGTGGATCACTGGGCCAATGCTGGTAAAATTCATTACATCTCCCGAATTTCCTTTCCCTGATTTTCACCTGATCTCATTTCATTTCACCCTTCATCGACTTGGTTGTTTTAAGGTTGAGCCGTGCCGACAGTTTCTCGAGCGTTGCATGACAGGTAAGGAGGTGTAAACTTCCATCCCCCGACGGTATCACTTCAGACAATGGAAATCGCAGGAATCACAAATGACAGATATATGTTCACTCCACGTGGAGTAATCAGTGAGTTATTTGAGAGGTATCTATTACCAAAGATAAATCTATGGTAACAGTTCGAGCAGCACGACAATACACAAGCCACGTGGCCGAGGTGTACAAGTCCCGATTCGTAGTTAACTTATATGTAATAACAGAGAAAATACACAGGTAAGTTAAGGTATTAGCACTGAATGCAGGAAATTCTCGACAACATGTCCGGGAATAGGTAAAAGCACTGTTGTTGTTAAAAGATTATTATAGTGACATTTCCTATTGCCAATGTGCATGTGAAGTTCTTACATAATGAATGCCTAAAACACTCAAGCACGGCTGAATTATATCCAAATTTCTCCTGCACCGAGAGACAGTGTACTGAAACAGAAGAAGGAAGGGAAAAAAACATTAAATCATTCCCAGAATGCGCGTGGAAAAAACGGAAATAAGATGAACAAAAACAAAAATGTGTGAAGGACTAGCTTTGATGTCAAGCCGTACATGTGGTGTGTGTGGGCTAACTATTAATAGCCTTGCTGCGGGCAAACCGCCTTCATTTTTAAAAATAGTAGTGCCGTTGATATTCATAATTGTGAGCGTGTAGTTATGTGTTGGAAACCGTGTCTAATTTACGTCGGCGCCTCGCTTTACGTAGTAATGGCACTATAACTCGCAGGCTAAACGTTAATGAGTCAACTCGGTGAAACACAACCTGAGAACGGCCTCGCACGGCCTCGCACGGCCTTCAAAATGGGATACTATTATTTGGGAACGAAACTTGGACGATGGTAGAGAGACGGGTGACTTCAGTTAACTGATTTCGAGAATACAGTAGTGTTGTTTACAACGTGAGAGTGGAGCCTGGCCCGTTGCACTTCTACATCAAAATCATGGATATACCAAATTGTGTGTAATGAAGGGAAAAGTCCGCCTGAGAGTAAAGTACTTGCGATTTGCCTTTATCACAACATATGACCTGTTGCCTACCTACAATATGGACGGTGTTAAGTAAAAACTGCAGGAGATTTACTTAAGAGAGTCTTAGAAAATATACGGTAGTGCACTGTGATGCTCATTTTGCAGAAACACAACCCTGTAACAAGAAATGGGTCAATTTAAAAAATAAATAAATAAAAGAATGCTCTAGTCACTGAACCTGTATTACACAATGAACATCTAGTAACCTTTTTTACTTAACATCCTCCAACGTTGTCATATCGAACGATTAATCAAATGGGTGAATTGATACTCAAATGAGTCTAGGGCCCCTGGCGTACAGAGAGATACCCGACATTCATCTTTCACAACATGGGAAAACTCCGGGAAAAAAAAAACAAAGAACAACCTTATCCAAATAATCACAGTAACCGGGATTCGAACACGAGACATCTTGAATGTGAGGCAGGCACGCTTCTACCTATGCCACAGATGTGGGCTTGAACGTCTAGTATTTCTCTTGTGAATACTATAGATAAAAATATTTGTAACTGTGTGGCTTAAAATGGAAGTATGTCGATTTGAAAATACATGTGTATAATTTTAAAACCATTTATCATTCATCAATTAATTATGTGTATACATTATTTCTTAGGATGAACGAAATGTCCAAGATAAGTGCTTCTTGGAAGGTACTTGCTGTAGTTACAACTCAAAACGAGCAACGAGTTAGTACATAAGTCGAGCGTTGCGTTGCATTAATTTCAGTTTGTTTTGACTTGCCACTTGCTCTCTCTGCACTGACACCTGACACCTGTTTCATTTGGTGTCTACGTTTCGCTGCCTGATCATTTTGCTAACTATAGCCCTTCTCTCGTACACATGTAGGAGGGGAGATAGTAAGACATACGTTAACGGAACGCTCTTAGACTGCAGATTGGTGGTGGGAAATTCCTGAGTGTTTATAGTGGCTTCCATTAATGAGCAAATAATGGTTACCTCAAACCATTCTAATGATTTGTTTAAAATACAATATATTACAAATTAAATTACTTTAGTATAACCGGTATACGTTAAGAGACAAAGTCCTACTACACAAATAATGTACATCTTGTTAAAGCACACACTTTATGTCGACTGCTTATTTTCTTAACCATTTCCGAAATATTACTGGTAATTTGTTTGCACCTTAACTACTACTTTTCATTGGTTTTGCGTTGATGTCTTGATCTTGCAAAGGCAATGGAAAGTCAAAGCCATCACATAGCGACCGCTTTGAAAGGATTTTATTATTACATAAGCCTACAAAATTCCTCTGTTCCACTTTCTAAAACTTTCTACCAAGTGCCTGTCTCGATTAACATGTAGAGCAATATGATTTTGTAAAGTTTCTGGAAGAGAGGTAGAATGTAACACAACAGATTTCCTCTTGATCATGCAAGGGGAAGCAATTTCATAGCTATAACAAAGCGACCAGCTCTTGAAAGATTTGAATATCGCTTAAAACCTTTCAAATTCCCATATTCTCCTTGCGCTTACAAGAAGATTAGCAGTACCGTAATTTCTCTGAATTTTCATCCTGATGCCCATGAAGTAGATGCACGAATAAGCGTTTGTAAAAATAGAAAAATTCATGTGAATGCAATAATTAAACTTTCTTCTCATTAATTTTCCTTAGCTTTCCCTATTGTTCTTTTTGTATTTACTCTACATATACATAACCATTTACAAACACCCTAAAATTCAAGCCCAAGGCGAAACTCGATCCCACGATCCCCTGCTCCACAATGCACCAAAGCTAGGTGCTTGGGTGGGCGCGGCAATAGAGAACGACAATAATTCCTATTCAGTTAGGTTAGTTATGAATAGTTATTGATTTCTCGTGTGAAATGATTATTACATGTAACTTCGTTATTTCTTTAACTAAATATGGGACAGATGAGCGTGCCGTGTACATTTTCTGTAGCACCAGGTCATTTATTTAAAAAAGAAGACTATGCTATATAAACGGTAGGACTGCTAATCCTACACAAAAATGCCAATAAGAGATATATACATAGGATCTCAAATATATAACCTGCCGAAAATTTGTGCATAAGAGAGCTTGTTACAAACATTATGATTATAAATTATGAAAATGCTCCCAAAACTGCAGAATACACGACATATTTCAATTTACTTTTTCCTTTGCTTCGAATGAAAACATCTCCTTGGGCAATTAAATAAGATGATGTAGAGCATCTTAGTTGGACCGAAGTTCCAAGTTTCATATAGGGGCAGCGAAACTCGGACACCAATCGAACCAGTCAGCGTTTCTATATAATAAGTTGTCGGGGTCAACGGTAGAAAGAGGGCGAGCGGCAAGTCAAAACAAACGTATATGAATGCCACGCAACCAACCCTCGATGTATGTACTATCACGCTATTCACGTTTCGAATTGTTTAAATATTTAAGTTGGTAATGATTTTGCAGCACTTTATTGGATATTTCTTTCGTTCACAGTAATAACGTATATGCATAATTAATCATGTTCATTGTGGAATACAGTCTTCAGGGACAGTGTTCAGTTTCTTTTATTAGTCTGTTCCTTTGCCATGATATGCTTTTATGGGCACAGAATTAGCATTTCAGTGCACTAAAATATTTTGTGAAAGTATCGAAAACAAATCTTCTGCAGCTTCAACTTAAAGAACATCCATTCTGGAGGTGCGCTCGATGTCATATGTTGTCATGGAGAAAAAGCTATATTTGAACAGTTTAAATACTTTTATATTTTCAGGTAGACTACTTCCGACCAACATATCCTCAATTACCAAAAATGTGCCATAGCGGGAATATATATGACGAATAACAGAATTCCATAACAGTTTAATCTATCTTGAAAAATAAATGAGATAATTGAGCATTACAAAATACAATACATAATCTGCATAGTCTGGCAACAGCGTAGGATTCTATAGCTGCATGTTTTGGTTTTGGTTTGCGCTCAGGTGTGCGTTCACACTTACAACGGGTGGAAGTCTAAACTAGGCCAGCACTTGAAAACCAGTTCGTCACATGCCTGTGTGTTTATCAGCTACTGCCAGTAACGAGGGGTGGGGTTCTTTTCTTTTAAGCTATTCTATCGTATTCACGAGACGTAAACTAAAAACTGCGTAAAAGCTATGCGTAGGTTGAGCAAGGATTACAAATTCAACAATTAATTACGAAAATACCTCATTCATGCGTATCGTCTAAAATCAAATCAAAGCCACATATTTCCAAAACAGGAAATTTATTAATGGTCAATAACTACATAAACATGTTTATTTACAGTAGATGCTCAAAATGTACTCTGTTGGACTCTTTGCTATGACGTTTGAGTTTGAAATTCACCTATCGGGAAACTATACCAAGTTTTGCGCTTCTTGAGAGTTGCAGTCTAGTTTACATTAAGTAACTAGCATACTCTTCAATTGTAAAGACTGCCATATTCCAGAATGCATTTATCGCATTTGAAACACTGACAGAACCTGCTGTAGTGCACAGTGTCGCGGCAGGTAGTTCTACTGTTTACATTTTTGACCTTCCGCTCTAAACGCACGCCAATGCTGCAGGGTTGTCAAACGTAAGCCCGCGACTTCATTGCAATAGAGACGCAGGAATCCAGTATTTTCATATAACTTTGTGGCTAAACGAATCATTTTAGCAGCATGTGGTAAAGAAATACATAACATACTTTTGTAGCTCTACCTCGTTAAGCTAATTGGAAAAGTAAATGTTTAAGATGTGATGACATTTCGCAATCAAAACTTTGATAAATTTTTGTGTTTTATTTATGCAACCACGTACTTTAGAGGAAAATGGTAGGTACAATAACTTACGTTTCAGCTTAGCGTCAAGAAGTTGCTATTGAAGTCTGCGTACTCATATCCCCAACACCTTGTTTTATAACTGCAAAGGGGGGGGGGCAGGATCCGCTGTCATGTTATAAACAACATTAAGGTACTCCAAAACACAGTTCAGTTAAACTCATTCGTCCCTCTATCGCCATTGTCGAAGTTTCGCTGCTTTTTCAGAAAAATCGGTGAGACTGTTGCACATAAACTCGCGCGCGCATATACATAAGAAGAAAGGTTTTAAGAAAGCTGTTTCTGTCTTCTAGGCTACCAATCATATACGTTAGTAAAATCTAACATTTCTAGATGTTTGGTTACACTTTTACTAGACATAAATAGGTATCTGACGTCAAGAGAATATGCCTCTGAAATGGGTGCTTTTAGAGAACGTTTACAAACATGTTTGCTCTATACAGAAAAAGGCTTTAACGAGTTTCTTGGCTTATAAACAAAGGACGCTACAATATTTTAGGAGCAAGTCTCGTAAAGTACTCAAAGTGCTACATAAATCTGTTTTCTCCTGTCCACACTTTGAAAGTGGTTTTAGCAAATTCACGATTCATAAAGATGCCAGCTAAGGAACACAAAATTTCAAAAATAAATTATAAGAACCATACCTGCTTTCTCTGAAACTATAATTTGGCTGGTGTGCAAATATTTTCTGCGAAACGGAGTTATAGGCAAGGCCAGAAAACAAATGGCATTGCCAAATTTTTAGGGAGGTTAAGGAAGCAAGAAGGAAAATTGTTGGTGTGTGACACACATTCGAATCGACTATACGTAAGGTATAGTACATTAAACTTAACTTATTCTTCTGCCCACTATATACTAACATTGATAGAAATGGTGTCAAATCAGGGATTTCATTATAAGCAGAACGCTTAAACAGCATTAAGCTATCTGTCTCGTACCTGGAGTTTCGCTACTTAGGAATTTGTGCGAAGAAAAGCAAGAATCGCACATTTTCAAAGATATCGCATATTTTCAAATATGCACATGTAGCACCAAAGTAAACCTCAACTAAATGAGGTACCTCATGTGGCTTACAACTCTTCGATCGTGGGTTAAAATACGCGTAATGGTTGATATGATAGGTTTTTCGTGGTTTCCTTCAAAAACCAAAACTACAGATAGGTACGCATAAATAATCAAAAACATTCTTGTGTGTTATATTTAAGTTACTTTCTTTGCCCTTTCTTCAATAAAGTATTCTTACAAAAGTGTAGTAGTCTGCCTGCTTCATGTTAATAGAAATAACAATCTGTAGAAGTACTCATATAGGTATGCTCTTCTAGAATCTTCTTGTTGCTCCTTAGGAAGTTACGGAACTTACTTGATCGACTGTTTGTTTCTGAGTTTCGCTTTTCACTAACGCATGCGAATTTCTTTATTATTATTATTATTATTATTATTATTATTATTATTATTATTATTATTATTATTATTATTATTATTATTATTATTATTATTATTATTATTATTATTATTATTATTATTATTATTATTATTATTATTATTATTATTATTATTATTATTATTATTATTATTATTATTATTATTATTATTATTATTATTATTATTATTATTATTATTATTATTATTATTATTATTATTATTATTATTATTATTATTATTATTATTATTATTATTATTATTATTATTATTATTATTATTATTATTATTATTATTATTATTATTATTATTATTATTATTATTATTATTATTATTATTATTATTATTATTATTATTATTATTATTATTATTATTATTATTATTATTATTATTATTATTATTATTATTATTATTATTATTATTATTATTATTATTATTATTATTATTATTATTATTATTATTATTATTATTATTATTATTATTATTATTATTATTATTATTATTATTATTATTATTATTATTATTATTATTATTATTATTATTATTATTATTATTATTATTATTATTATTATTATTATTATTATTATTATTATTATTATTATTATTATTATTATTATTATTATTATTATCATTATTATTATCGTTATTATTATCGTTACCGTTATCATTATCATTATCATTATTATATGACTTGAATAGGTAGAGTCAGATTAAAAAATTCAATTACATAGCCGGGATTTGAATCACAGATCTCCCGGTCTCCAGTTGGTTGCTCTTAACCATTGAGCTATTGTGGCCAACATGCCAGCATGAAAATGAGATGTGTAGTGTTTAACGCCTGCTTTTACTACATAAGGCACCGCAGGCGATGACACTGATGATAAATGAGATGAAGTTGGAACACCGGTGGAATGAGATGGCGAGGGAAACCGGAGATCCCGGAGAAAACCCGCCCCAGAGCCGTGTTGTCCACCACAAATCTCACTTTGCGGTCGCCTGGGATCAAACCCGGACCGCCTTGGTGAGAGCCAAGCGGTCTAACCACTGAGCCACGTCGTGGCCTATGACAGCATGACATTAAATATTTAATGGCAGTAGCATTCCGATGCCGATTTTTCGAAAGGATTGCAGTATGTGTTCTACCTACCCTGTAACTGATAGTAAAAGTAAAAAGTATCAACAAGAAGGATCTCTTCATCGAAAATCAAAGAGCCATGCACAATCAATAGTTATTACCGGCATTTGTTTTAGGAAGACTTCCAATGGTTTTAATATTATATGTACCATGATATTCATTTATCCTTCTATTACAAGAAGTTTTATATTAAAATTATCTTGCATTAGATTCACATGACTTTCTCTATTTATTATATCTTCCTTTTTCTGTAAACGGAATTGTTAATTTTGTATCTCATTAATCGAAATAAATATTTGCATAGCTTATACCATTATAGTATATACATGTCGATGTGGATGGATACACATGCATTGTAATCTCAAAAATTAAAAAGTAAACGACATCTACCTCTTATCTACCTCTTATTTTTTCCAAATGAAGCCGAGTGTTGAGGTTATTCTCATAAACATTAAGAGAAATACGTTTTCTTAGACAGACAACTTTGTTAAACTTGTGTTTCAATAAAAACATTTAAGTGCTAGTTTTGAGCATTAAAAATAATCAGTATAAATTTCATAAAGAGTAGTTTAGAAAAGGATGAACATTAAGTTTGAAAGGTATACGAACCTAAAGTGTGTTTTCTTTTTTAAAACTGCTTCGCTGCAGGAGGAGGGTCAACGGACCTCAAAATCTGCTTTTGGTGAAATCACGTTACCTTTTGGATGAAATATTACGGTTCTTCAGAGAGAAAGGGGAGAAAAACGGAAGGAAGGCTGCGTCCAATCGTTATCGGTGAAAAATGTTTCTGTATGTGCATTCCGTTGCATGGAACAGATGAACGCCAGACAGGATTAGGGCGATCGCAGAAATAATCTATAACGCATGCGCCTTCTCCTCCATGAAGAAGCGTGCTTGTTTATACCTAGAAGCGAGTGTCAGTGAGCAGAACGGCCATATCCATACTTTCTTTAAAGCAATATCTACTCCCATCAGCAGGTAGCGAGATTTGGACACCGATGTAACAGATCAGCTGTATCTATACCACAGGTTGTCCGGGTAAACACTGCAGATGGAGCAAATGGCAAGTCTAAACTGACTTAAATGAATCCAATGGAACACTTGATATACTACCTTACTGTTCAGGCGTCGAAATATGTCAAAAATAAAGTCTATAATTTGTATGATGCGCTTATCTAATTTGGATATTACGTTCATACAGAGTAATGATTTACACATAAAGTTATGCACTTATATTTTCAAGTCAACTGCTATTTGATGTGACCGATTCAGACTCATATAATGATAAAGATCATGTTTCTAAGAGCACTAAGAGGTAACAATGAAGAAATATGTGAATTATGTGGAGAAACAGACAATGCAGTTCATATTTTGTTAGAGGGTAAAGAGTTAGCAGCAGAGAGCAGGAAGTGTGGGAGAAGAGATGAGAAATTATGCATAATGAACTGATAGCCATAAAAATGGTTACGGGGGAAACTGAAAATAGAAATGGAAATATAAGGAACGTGTTTTGGAAAGCTAAGGAGAAATTAATGAGAAAAGTAGTGTGGGAAAGAAAATGTGATGGGATAAGGGGAAACGGCAAGTGAGAGCAGAGGACATAGAAGGGTGACTATGTTGCTCAGCAAGGCTAAAGTTTGAGAGCCAAGCAGGCTGAGCTAGCACGGTTAATAAGGGAAACGACACCATAATTTATACAACTAGATTAAGGAATATGTATGTATTGTATATGAAATACTGTAAATAGCAAGTTGTATAAATAAATTCAAATTCAAAAAATATAATGATAAATCCATGGTGTAACAGCTTAAAGCCGGCCAGGTCCTGCTAACGTGACTGCCGATCTCACGCCCATTTGCACAAGGCAGAGGTGGACGATCATCCAGCAGATACGGGGAGGAGATTTGGTCAGCATCTCGACAACCCAGCCGGCATGTTGGCTTTCATAGACCGGGATTCGCTATCTATTGCAGCTCCTCCAATTCCTCACGATGCTGAGTGAGCAGCACTCCTACACCCGGGACTTAAAACCCACACCCCAGAGTTAAGATCGAATCCGCGTGCATTCTGTGGCAGAGAACTAAAGCACAACACTACAGCACATTACGCCACGGTGCTTGACTTAGAACTCCTACAGTAAATAACAAATGTAATATTGGTAACTGTTATACCATATGTACATTATGAAATACCTGACCTTCTAATCGATTCGATTCTTCTTCATAATCTTCATTTATCATTGCAGAATTAGTATTGCAGTATAGTGCAATATATGTTCTAAAAGTATCCCAAACAAATCCTCTGTAGTTTTCAGCTAATTACTGTCTGAATTAGGAGCGCTCGAGGTCACGTGATTTGAAGGAGACAAAGCACAAATACTTGAGCAGTTCATATACTGTTACTCTTAAACTGACTGTTTCCCTCCAGATTATCCTGGATCACTCATATGCACGAGTTTGTGTACGGAGCAAGAGACACTCTCGTATTGTAAACAGCATTACTGTGCTCTCGAACAAGTCAAAGTGAAGTCAACTGTATCTGCTTATGAGCTAGTAATGTCATCTCTACTCTTGACAATACCTCCTTCCTTTCATGCATGAAGCATTTCCTCTTCACTCATTCAGGTAATCAAG
Source organism: Mantis religiosa (assembly GCA_030765055.1). Classification (NCBI taxonomy): domain Eukaryota; kingdom Metazoa; phylum Arthropoda; class Insecta; order Mantodea; family Mantidae; genus Mantis; species Mantis religiosa. The sequence continues at coordinate 330,403,417 of CM060950.1, forward strand.
CATCACAGACGTTTGTTTTTGAGACACATGAATGCGTTATAGCTCGGCAGACAATAAGTGAAGGAAAATCGCCCTCCCGTCTTTTTATTTTACTGTACAACTTATTACTATAGAAGAAAATCAATACCTCAAAATGCTGCAGCAATTATTGTTGTCAGTGTATTTGAATAAATGAGTATTTCTACACATTTACATTATAATGTTTCACTGCTCCTGGAGTACTCTTTTTTCTTGATCGCAAACAAATAATGTCGCGGTTCTATGTGCAATCGATGCTGCTTCACTCTAACAATACGTTTCGTAAAAGTGGACATTTACATTTCATTTCTACGAAAGATTGTCTTTTCGTCCTTTATTCATAGTCTCTTGTCATTAAATTCTTTCTCTAATTTAATCAATTACCTCTACCACTTTGCATAGTTTTCAAATTTCCCTGAAAAGTATTTTCTGGTAATTCCAAACATGTTTAATGCCAAAATTTGTTCCGAAATTATCTCAGTTCTTGTTTTATACATCCTCTCTGAGCAATCTGCTTTACGAAGAAAAACATTATAGTTTCACACGATAAATGCTTTTTGTCTCTTTTAGCCCATTATGCAGTTCTGTCCCATGCAAATCCTTATCTTCCCCTTTTATTGCAAACGTTCACGTAGTTTTCCAGTACCCATCCTTTCTTAAACTACCTGTAAATTTTCAAAGTTCTCTTATCTGGTAGATTACTCCATGTTGCCTGATGTCCTATATTGACAATCCTTAACTTCATATTATACTACAATCCTCGTGCTCATTATCTATCTTGTTCATTCCAGTATTTTATTTGCAAATGAAATGTGTGTTGCCACTTTTACTACATGCGGCTCTGCAGGCGATGACACGGATGATCTTATACATGAGCTGAAGCCTGAGCACTGGTGGAATGATATGGCGGGGGAAATCGGAGATCCCGGAGTAAAGCCGCTCTGACACCTTGTTGTCCACCATAAATCTCACCCTGCGGTCGCCTGAGATCGAACCGGGCCGTCTTGGCGAGAGCCGAATGGTCTAACCCAGTGTTTCTCAAACTCTTCTACCTCAAGGACCCCCTTATCATCTAACAACTTGTTCGCGGACCCCCATAGTTTGGCAACTCAATTTATATGAACGAGTCGACTTTTGGTTGAATTTTATAATTGTAAATTAAATAATTACTGCATGTATAATTTAAGATATTTTCTTGTATATTTAGTTTTAAATTTAATTATTAATAAATTTAAAAATTGGAGTTAAACTAAATAAAATAAACTTGTGTATAAATGTATTTTAAATAAAATATATATATATAAATTTTTAAATTGTGCTTATTATTTGTGCTAATTAAAATGTATTGTATAAAGTTTATACAAGTTTGCCTAACTAGGTTTTCATTTAACTTTAGCTTTATATAAGTAAAAATTTGAAATATCAGACTTTTTGGACTACCCCAGGATTAATAACATTAGGCACATGTTATAAAAATGAATTTATCTTTCATGTAAAGAAACCATTTTATACATGTAAAAAGTTATCCATAATGTTCTGAATCCACCATTTGACCATGTCAACAAAGCTAGTATTGGGTTACTAAAAAAATTCAGCTTATATGGAAAAAACTTGGAACTTTGTTCTTTGGAATGTATTAATGTAAACAATGCATTTCCTTTTTATTGAATAAGCTCAATTAAGCTGGGCTTAATGTTGATGACTTTTCCTCTTAAGTCAGTTTCTGCATTGGCAAGTCTGTTTCTCTTCAATGTCTTGATGTTGCACAACAATGAAAATGTTTGCTCGCACAGATTGGGAAGGGCACAATATACTTAAGTACTTTGGTAGCAAGTTCATTAAATTCACCCTGCGCCAGAAACCAATATTTTGCAAGTTCATTTTCTTGGTATACAACCTTCCATCTTTTGCTGTTAATTAACTCTTAGTTGGTCCTGTTCTTTTTCCGAAAGGCTATCAATGCTGCCTATGTCTTTTTTTCTGGAAAGGATACTTTATCCACTCATTCTGATCATCTGCGGTGCTGGATAGTACTTCCTCAAAGTTTTTGATATGCCATTCAGGTGTTCTACTATGGCTTCTTCAATATTTTTAGGCAAAGTTTCTTCTGATGAAGTCAGAAATTGTTCCAAAATAGGAAAGGAGCCTAAGGATTTCTTTGAAGTTTTCCTGTCAGTGCTTCAATTTTCTCATGAGCTGTGAAAACATCTGGTTTTGGTCCTTGCAATTTTCGGTTTAGTTCATTTAATGTGAGAAGATACTAGATATGCCACTTTGCACAAGCATTCAATGTCACATATTTGTTCGCCGAGGGGAACCTTTTTGTGCTTGCTGTCTTCAAAAAATAGCCTCACTTCATCACGTAAACAAAAATTCGCGAAGGAACATTTCCATAAGGGGGCTAGTGAACGTCTGTGGGCAGGAACAGTTGTTTATGTTCGCTTCCCATTTCTGCACATAGTTTCTTGAATATCCGTGAGTTAAGAGGACGGGCTTTAATGTAGTTCAGAATTTTAACCAACTCTTCTAATGTTTCCTTCAAATCTGGCGGAATTTCTATTACAGACAACGCATCTCTATGTATCGAGCAATGAGTCCACTTAATCTCAGGGTTGACAGCTTGAAATCGAGTCCAGTGTTGTGACCAGACATCGCTTCGTCTCTGTTGTGCTTACGCCTGCACAAACTCTCCACTCAAGACCTTGCTCAGAAATAAATCCATCAAGTGTCTTAAAGACAACCTCAGCAGTGTTTTGCAAGAACTTTCCTACAAAACAATAGATCTTCAACAGGCTCTTTCTCGTGTTCCTACTTCATAGGAAGCTAGTGTACCTTTTTCACTACTGGTTCCAGTAGACATTTTTTTTTTCTATTCTAGATTTGCTCATTTTCATTTCTTTACTTTTTATTTTAAAATAATCAAGTGTCTTACCAATGCAATCCGAATGTTTTGTCTCTAAATGTCTTCGCAGCTTAGCAGGCTTCATTGCGTCATTGGACAGTACATCATAATACAAAACACATTGATGTTTTGGTTCATCTTCAGTTCCAGCTCGAACAAATCCGAAACTTCAGCGTTCTTCGCTATACTTTCGCCGTTTTACTTTTCGTAGATTGGCAGAACAGCAACTAGTTAAACTAGTAGGCTCACTACTGCAACTTGCCTCTTGATCGCCAGTTATTTTAGGCTTATGTTTAATTGATCCTATCTGTAACCAAAGATTCATGTTGAACGACGCGAATAAATTCTCACGACTCACAATTACAAACTGTCATGATAATCAAACATTATCATCACTGGTTTCAAATCAGCGAGAACGACTGGTTTGTTGTGCGTGCGTGCGTGTAGCCGGTGCCAGTGACAGTGCTGAATGAGACCTGCGCGCGCAAGCCTGGATGGCTTCACCCGCACCACAGCTAACAGTTCACGCTCAGTACGGTTGCGTCACTGCTATTATAACCCTGCACTAGACGCTCCCAACTGTTACGAAGATTGCACCTCTCAGCTGCGTTACATCGTTACGACAGAGCTGCATAAAAAATGTAAAGTAAAACGTATGTAATTCGGCCCCGAGCAGATAAGTGACTCAGTAAATACAATTCTACGTTTTCTATAGTTTTAATTCAACATTATAACTTGACTTAAGGGACACCCTGGCGGACCCCCTGACATACCCTCACGGACCCCTGTGGGTCCGCGGACCACACTTTGAGAAACACTGGTCTAACCATTTTAGCAACGGCGCGGTCTTTTTTATTTGAGATGACCAACTTCTTTCCGAATTTTCTCTCTCTCTCAAACAATCTCTTCACAATGTTTATCTCTTCTCTTGATCAATCGTATGACAATATTTCCATGTACGTTTACCTACTATATTTTTCCTACCCAATTCGACTAGCGCTATCCCATTAGGAACTGCATTAGATAACCCAAGAACCATTTTAAAAATTGCTCTATAAATATGACCCATCCTCTCCCTGTCACTTTCAGTAGCCCAAACTTACATGTGTAATGTGTGTAGTGTTCAACGCCCGCTTTTACTACATACGGCACCGCAGGCGGTGACACTGATGATGCATGAGATGAAGCACCGGTGGAATGAGATGGCGGGGGAAACCGGAGGTCCCGGAGAAAACCCGCCCCAACGCCGTGTTGTCCACAACAAATCTCACTTTGCGGTCGCCTGGGAACGAACCCGGGCCACCTTGCCCAAACTTACATCCCCACACACAATGTGTTAGAGGAAGTCAATTGACAATTTGCCAAATTGTATTCCATCGCAGTATATTCATCCGAGAAAGACTGCTTGTTCTTCTCGATTGCAAGGGTCGGTGGGGCATGTGTTGGTAAAACTCATTTAGGAAACAGTTCTTCACACTTTCTGCAATCCTGTCTTGAGTCTATCAAATTTATATCCTATTCTCCTAAATGAAAAATGTCTCCTTTGTTTTCACATGCGTTTCTCTGCTCAATTTTCTACAAATTCTTCTTCCTCAACACGGTTTAGGCCATTTAGCCTGTTCCGGCTTCAAAGTTTTGCTCCTTCCATCTTTTCCTCCGTCTTCCTAGGTTTCTTTGTGCTTATGGTTGGTAATTATATACTATTTTACGAAATCTATTTTCTTCCATTCTATTTAGATACTGCTTCCAGTTGGTTCTATATTATCTTATTGTTTTATTTAATTCTTCTATTTTTAATTGTCGTACTTATCATTTTGTTTTTTGTCTGACCTGGTATATCCAGCTATGCTTCTAAGAAACTTCATTTCTGCTGTTTGTATATTTCTTTTATGTTGTGCCGTCATTGTCCATTTTCTACAGATTATTATTACAAACGTCTATTCTGTTCCTTTTCATTATATACATATACGCTTTTAGCTGAAATCCTAAACATTTCGTTATAGAATACAGTGAGTAAGACGATAGATTTCTTAAAGAACTGATCAGCTTGTGATCGCTAAGAAATTTATGTTCTTTATAACCACGAGAACTAAACGAATAGCTGCTTAGCAGTTGAAAGGTGTTTCTAAATTCAAACCAAAATATCCAAAATGGAACTTCAACAAAATATGAAATAAATTGTGTGCTAAAGGGAGTAATAATTTTTGTATGGTGAGATATCATTCATCCAGTTTACCAATGATATATAAGTCACCTGAAATGAGGAGGACTTCAAGGATTGTGTCCAGAAAATACAATTTGATTTGTTATGCAAATATCTGGAACGCGTTGTATTTCAATTAGAATTTTTAGAGCCAATTTTTTTCTTTTTTCTTTAGAAAATAAGGAATAATGAATATGTTTCTAAGTAAAGGGAAATTTGAAGTGGGGAGGTTCTTCAAGCGTGAATGCTAAATTTTTTATTTCACTGACGTTTCGACTTTGAGTTTGCTGTTCATAGACGCATGGCCACACCTATATATATCTAAAGCTTTTTTGTACACTCACATAGCCTCTTTTCACTTTGGTAAAACTGTTTTTTAAAATGCTTATTGTTATATAAAATTCATGTTAATCGAGATAAACGTTTGTAAAAATAGCTTTACTGAATATTTCCTGATAGTTACAGTGGCAATTGGGAGAATATGTACAGAAGATTACAATAGGTTTACGTGACAGTCAAATCTTTTAAGAGCTGGCCTCTATGCAATGGCTTTAAAATTCCAATCTCTTTGCATGTCTAGGAGATAAATAGAAGAAAAGAAAGAGTAGGTATTTGAGCAAATAATAAGTATCTGAAAATTAGGAAATATTTTAGAAAGGGTTACCTCTGCAAAACATGTGTTTGGAACAAATCCTGACCCTTAACGAGATCTGTATTTGTTGTATATAGTAGCAGTATTAGGATTCATTAATTTTCATATGAATTTAATGAAAAGCTAATGTTTTTAGGAATATTAATTTTAACTTTAACTATAATTCAATGATGACGTGATGTTGTACGAGAAAGAACTTATCAAGGATGCTATACAAAGGAGGTAATAACTTTTCTGTTACATTTTAGCAGTTAAAGTTAACCCATGGCGCGACAGCCCTAAGAGGGCCAAGGCCTACCAACCCAACTGCCGGCCTCACGCCTACTTGCGCACGGCAGAGGTGGGCTATCACCCAATCGATACGGGGAGGAAGTGTAGTCAGCATCTCGGAATCTCCCAGCCAGAACGCTGGTTTTCGTGACTAGAGCCGCTTACCTATCGTAAACTCCTTACTTTCCTCACGATGCTGAGTGGGCACCGGTCCTATACCAGGGACTTAAAATTCGCACCCCCAGGGGTGGGATCGAACCCGGGCCGCTTTTTGTGGCCAGGGACCAAGGCCTTAGCCCACTACGCCACGGCGCAGGACACGTTTTAGCAGTTGGGTAAAAGTAATTCAGAGTGAAGTGGTCTTCTGAAGCTATTGCCAGAAAATTCAGAATGTCCAGTTTATTTTCCATGCTGATATCTTAAATATGCGATATTTTAATCAAAATAGTTATCGCTAATGTTGAGAAAATCAAAATGTTCGAATATTTTTCCATATAAAGGTTAGTGTGGGTTGAATTTTCTTGAACACCTTCGTGTCGCTACCTGAAATATCAACTTAAATACCAAATGTGATATTAACCGACCATTCGCTTTTGGACTTTTCTAAAATTCTTCTTTTATTCTTAGGAGCTGAAAACCTGTACTTCCAGTGAGGTTATGATACGGAATTTTGTGTGGAATACAATACCTTTTCTATCTACTATGCAAGTGGTAGGAAAATAAAGAAGTGTTGTTTCCAACAAAGTCTCCATATCGAACTTTTGGGTAGAATGCAATACTTTCTCTAGTTACTATGGGTAAGTAATAAAGACACCACTCTTAAAAATCGCTTTGCGATCGGTAAAACTATGACGGAACGCATCCAACAATTAAATTTCATTATTTCTTTTGAAACGATGTCCAATACTGCCGTGGTGTAAAATAATCAACTCAGCAAAGCAATTATTTATATCCATAAAAGCAGTCCGAAAAAGACAACATACTTAAAACTTAAGGAGTTCTGTTTATTGCTTCCTGAATAATCTCTTATTACAATGGATATATATTCCATGCGTATGTTTGCTAATAATAATTGTATAACTATATCGGAAAGTATATTAGCAGTTCTACTTATAAAGAATTTAAGCAATTTTGTGTCGTACCATATGCAGTTTAATAACTTAGTGCACTTTTAGGTGCATGAAATGGAAGCTTTAAATATTTTAACATATGATGCCTGCTTATGTCACTAAAAAGGATAAATAAAATGTGAATAATACTTTGGTAAAGGTAGCCAACATTTTACACGGATGTGTTAATTGACATTGAAATATTCCCTTCTTTGAGATGATGTTAAGAGGGATAATTAACAGTGAGAGAAGCTGTATCTGATGTGTCACGACATGATGAAATGAGCTGAAGAAGCATCCACTGCCACACAAGAAGTGACCGCGAGATATCTTTGTAATCTGTTCCACACCATTTTTCAACACGTCCATTGTCATGCCGCTCTGCTACTACTCAATAAAACCACGGTAGTGTGTATCCTTTGATGCACTGAAGCTGTCTAAGCAAGATCCTGTGTAAGAGGAGACACAGGATAAACGCAATTACTGGTTATGTTATTCGCTTTGAAACTTGCGGAAAACTTGAAAGATTTCTGGACATTTTGACTCCATCCAGCTTCACTCAGTCTTCATTGTTACTTAATAACCTGTTTTATTTTTCACTGAATGCTTCCAAATTCCACGTCATCATTTGCTTCGCGACATAAATGCGCGGCAAGACTTACTCCCTTTTTCTATAAGGTACGAGTATACTCGCTAGGAATTCGAAAAAAGAACGTCTCTAATCACTTGCAGTAACAGCAATGACTGCACATCATCACCATCGGAACACCGCTTTTCGGCGCACCAGAAATGCGCTCCCTAACAGCTCATTGCTCACTTGCTCATACAGTTTCATATGAAGTGAGATTAGCTTTAAATTTTTATTGTTTTTTACTTTTTAATTGATATTCATCACTTTATTTTTTCATTAACAATAGCTCCAGAGATTGCTGAAGGGATAATTATTATTTGGAAATTAATTGTCCATTCACCCTAGCCGTCTGTAGGCCAATGTTTGAAAAGGTAGATTCAGAGTGAAAAACTCAATGCCGCTAGTCGGGATTTGAACTATGAATCTTCCGGTTTCCGTCCGGTTGCTCTTAACCATTGTGCCAGCATAGCAAAATGCCAGCACGACATTAAATTCTCCGATGAGTCAGAACCTACCTGAATCTACTTTCATTTTATCTACTTGGATGAAGTTATTATTGATCAATATATACGAACTTAGTATTAGAGATGGCCACGCCGTGGCTCAGTGGTTAGACCGCTTGGCTCTCACCAAGGCGGCTCGGGTTCGATCCCAGGCGACCGCAAAGTGAGATTTGTGGTGGACAACACGGCGTTGGGGCGGGTTTTCTCCGGGACCTCCGGTTTCCCCCGCCATCTCATTCCACCGGTGCTCCATCTTCATCTCATGCATCATCAGTGTCACCGCCTGCGGTGCCGTATGCAGTAAAAGCGGGCGTTAAACACTGCACATTAGTATTAGAGGAAAAATTTTTGTATCGCTCGCTCACTTATTATCTCTCTAACTCACTAAAGTTCTGCCCGCAACTCACTGACTCTTCAATTATGAGGACTGGAAAGAAATAAAGTGGCAATACTGTTGTCTCCCCGCGCAGGGAGTAATGTTTACGTTTCAGTTCGTAACACATGTACAGATTGGGTAGAACGATACAACTCGGGTAGCGATACTAGTGTAGATACTGTAGTGATAAAGAGTTGCGTGTGTTTACTGTAGACTGTCAAAACACACCGCCCTAAACGCGATGTTTTCCAAGTTAGAACAATGTACACGGATAAACATCGAACTGGCCCATGGATAAAACGCCAAGGTATGTCACTCTGGACTACGTGAAGCATGTGGGAATGAGGCATTGTCGTATAGGACTGCAGCACGTTGGGTTGAAGCTTTTCGTGCATCAGGAACCAAGTGAAGGTCAGCATGGGGTCGAAAACAGAATCATTGTTCCACATGGTCCTTGGTTTGCATTGCATCCCTGTGGGTATCGCACCACCTTAGAGAAATTCGAAATTGGCACAGATAGGCCCTCACCGGTGATCATTTGACACGTGACAGACGAGAAGGGAACGCGTTCCTGGACAGTATCATCGCATTGGACGAAACATGGGCACGCTCTTACGAGCCAGAAATTAAGCGTCAATCATATGAATGGCGCTACCCATCATCTCCTCGACCTAAGAAGCTCCGTCAGGAACCCGGGAATGTGAAGGGGATGCTGATACCCGCGTACGACGTATAATGTGTCATTATACAGCTTGCAGTTTCCCCGAACCAGACCGTAAATGGTGTATTGCTGCAGGTTTTTGGAACGTCATCTTCGTCCTGCACTACGAAAAAACTACCAAATTACGATTCAGCGATCCACCCACTGTTTTGCATGAAAATGCCGGTTGTCACAACGCAGTTGCTGTGCGGAATCTATTTGCACGATGGGAGTGGGAGGCCTAGAGCATCCACCCTATTCACGGGACACTAGTCCGTGTGGCTCATCTGTTCTCTAAGATGAAAGAACCCCTCCGAGGGATGAGTTTACCTACCAGAGATGTCATACTTCGAGCACTCTCTTGTAGATATCAACAAAGAGGATACCGCTGCTGGTATCCAGTGACTTCCCCATATCTGGCAGTCCCCTGCATGCTGCAGGGGATTTCTTTGAAGGCCTATAGAAGTCTTATGATTGTACAACAAATAGCTCACTAAAGGTTTATACATATTGCCACGTATTTATTTGAAACCCTCGTAATCATACTGTAAAGCGCTCGTTTGAATAACCATAGGAAATGTTCACGGAGAGTCCGGTTCGAGAAGAGGATTCCGGCTGACGATAGAGCTGGCGGTGTTTATATTGGACAAGTGCACTATTTATCTGTGTACCGTTTCGGCTACCTTGCACCGACCTCGCGATAACCTTGAGCTAGAGCCACTGCATTACAATATAATTTACGGATCTAGAAACCTGTGCCAAGTACTTGCAGTACACCCATGTTATGCGTTGTAAATGGTCTTCATGTTTGCTCTTGTGCTACATTCTCTACTCGTTCTTTTATAAAATAGCCTCACAAAAGCTTGTTCTTATGCCTTCGTCATATTACTAGGCGCCCTTCCGGCGACAAGTTCTTGTTCCCCGTGCGAGCCTTAAGCGGGCTCCAAGGTGCACTCCAGGGTCTCAAACTTAAATAGGCAGCGGCTCACTATACCACTGCCACGCTCTGCCATATTTCCTTCTATGTCTGCTCCTTTAGATTACAGTGTTCAGCGTGTGCCTCACATTAGGGTAATTTTCAAGAGAGTGGAGAGAGGGCCTGCTGACTTGCATTTTCAAGCCTTCAAAACACCTGGTGCATCTTTCCGACTACCGGCCCAACAGTCTCCTTTCGACACTATCGAAATTTCTTCAGAGAATGTTCCTAAACCACTTGTCCTCACTATTGGTCGCTGTCCCTCACGATCAGTGTGGATTTCGCCTCGGATACTATACATCGCAGCAGTTGCCGAAGATGGTGGAGGCAATTGCCTGATATACCCAATGGGCGTCTTCACTATTGTAGTGTGTCTGGATGTTGAGAAGACATTCTCAGGGACCTGGAACGCAGGTCTCCTATATAAACTAATCCAATTTGGGCCACCTACTCAATTAGTCAACTTTCTCTGACACTGCAGTTTTGAAGTTACAGTCACATCCAGAACATCTACACTTAGGTCATATCTAGGAGTAAGAATGGATAATGGTCTAAATTTGCAAAAGCTTATCAGGGATCTCTACGCACAAGCTCAAAGGGCAACTGCCTCACTGCACCTCATGTTGAGGTCTGAGAGGCATGTTCATCGTATGTTAAATCTTTTCCTTTCAAAAAATGTTTATTACTTGGCTGCTCAGCAGTATTTCCATGCAAGCCATTGATAAATTACACAGTTACTATATGCAATTTAACAACTGAGGAATTACTGTCCTCTAACTTACATAGTAGGTGATAAGTATATACTATTAACAAATAAATAACAATAAAACATTTGAATGAAAGAGAATAAAAGATAAAGTTTTCAACAGGATAACATATAATAAAGTTAAATAAGATGGATAACGGTTGAAAAAAGAGGATAGATATGTGAGGCTAGATTATAATCAGTGGTGTCACGACAAAAATTGAGAATATAGCTTGAATTAGTCAGAAAAGTCAGTATTTTCTGAATCGGTGAGCAGGATGTCTTGAGGCAATTTTCCTTTCTATGTTTCTCCGTCTAATGTGGTAGGTTACAGCGGCTGGTACTTCGGATAATCTAACAATGAAGGTCCTTGCGAGCAGATTGAAATACACATGCACGGGAAGAATACTAAGTTCCTGATGTAGTGGATCGTTTCTAATGCACTATGGAGCATTTGTAATAGTGCGGAGTCGATAAATGTGAGTCTTAAACCTTTTCTGGACTCTCATAATCCCCCTAATGTTGTACTCCTGTGAAATCTGAGGCATGACCGCAGAGAAATGATTACTAATTACTGTAGTTGGAGTGGGCTCAGAATAGAGCACTTCGGATTCTATTCTGTAGGCCGCTTCTTCTCCGTGAGATTCCTCTACGAAGCCCCATATGTTCTATATCTGGAGGATGAAGGTGACGCTGTGTAGCAAAATTCTGCGAATGTTTACCAGCACATCATAGCACCCTGATTATGGCCCCAGAATACCCCGCTTTATGCGACATCGTATTCCCGCATGACTTGCGAGCACTAGAAATAGCATCGTAGCAAATATTAACAGCAGTTAAAGCTCAGTTCCGTATTTATTCGTACTAAGAGTTTATTGGCTTCTGAATTACCATACCCACCAATCTCAACTACAGTATCATAAACCACTCCCACTAGGAAGCAATGGGTCTTGCATACTGATGCACAGGTACTGAAAGCTAACATGCTTCTTCTTGCTTTCTTCTACCATCCCCAAGCTAACAAAAAAATCGTCCAAAATTTTTTTATTTCCAAAAATAATCCTTTATGAGGTTTAACCCTTTTGAGGTTGGGCAAGCAGTAACAGCACTAAAGCTGAACTTTAGCCTGACAGCCACCATGGTCGGACCGGCGGAAAGGTCCAGTCGCTGTCTGGACTCTTTATAGCTGCTTTATTAGCTGCCCTCTGACCTTCCGTCAGAGAAGGAAGAAACTACACCATGGCCTACAATTTCGGAAAGCATAATAATAAATCAAAAAGGATGTTTTACTCCAACTGCATCACTAGGAGATACATTCGTTTTTAGCTTCCTTCGTAAACTGCTAAAACTCTATTCTATCGGAACCTATTCTCCCACTCGCGGATCTTTCGGATCACTTCCGTTTTCGCTTCCACGTGTGTTTTGTTCTTTCGTCCCCATGCTCTTTAGGCTTATTTTTCCTTTATCCTATTGAAAAGGTTTACTTTTTCCTGGTTCTAAGTATGTGTATGGTATGCATTAGATTCTCAGGATGAAAGGTTTTTAATTTGGATTTCAGAGACACTCATTTGAGTTAATGCTATTAAGTATTTTATATGCCTTTATCCAAATATATGAAATTTTCACACTTTGGAAAATTTGTCTCAAGAACTACTCATGCTATATGTGTGAATTGTTACAAACTTATTTATTGAATGAATTTTGCCTTTAAACTTCAGATGCATATTATATTCAATTGACATTTACACTTTCCATATGTTTGATGAAATTAATATCAGAAATATTTCATGTTGTATCTTTTTATATATGCACTACAAAATCAGCAATATATTAGGTATATTTTTATTCTGTTTATGGTTAATTTGTGGTCATTGTTGCGAAAGTATTCAACTAATTTGATGTATTATTTAGGTGCTTGCTATGGGCATTGGATAATCAATTTAAATTCAATGTTTAATTTTTATATAATTGATGTTGCATAGAAAATAACGGCTTGAAGATTTGGTAAACGTATGTCTGAATCCCCTTATAAATGAATCGGTAAGGAAGAAGGTAGGCAAATGTATTAGTAAAAGAACCTTGTTCTGAGTATTGCTTCAAGAGCTCACCTTAGCAGTAACTTTCATAAAGCATTTTAGATATTATCAATATGTTTACATTTAAAACGTGTAGGAAAAGTGAATCATTGTACAGGCGACTGCAGTTATGTTGGAGATTTTCAGCGTTATCTATAAGGCAATATGAAAAAGCGTTGCACCAGTGCATATACCCTCAGTCTGGCATAGCAGCTCCCTGCATTATACTCTGGTATACATATAACAAACATAGTGATATAAACTTAACTTCCTTCGAAATCTTAAACTTGGAACTCGTATACAAGCTTTTCACACGATAAGCACATTAAACTGCAAAACCATTTGAGACAGCAAATCAGTGGCCAAACTGTTTGCGCTTTCTAAACCCTAAACCAATGTCACTAATAACTTGATAAATTTTGTGCTGCACCACGCAAAGACCTCGCCGTGCCTCGTTTGTCGATGTTGAAGTCGAGATACGCATAGAGTGAAGCCTTGAAAGCCAAAGCTTTCCTTAGTGTACAGCTGATTTAGTTCTAATCTATTTATTCCGTAGCCTGAGGCGCCGCGATAACATGTGCGACTCGCATTTGGGAGGTCGATGCTCGATTCCATTCGACTGAGCACCTTGATTTGGGTTGTTCATGGTGTCCTCTTGTCACTTAGAAAATGCTGGGGTGCTGACTTTCATACCACGACTTTTTTCCACCATTCCACCGTTTCCACCATTCATTTCCTTCACGTCTTTCAGGCGTGCTTTCAGGCTCTCAGTGTACGGTGAAGCTGGAAAGGTGGCGTGGATGTCTGGGCACTCTAAAGGGGTTCTGGTCACTAAATGGAATTCCTGGTGCCAGGATGAAGACCTCTCAGCACTCGTTAGGAAGCGCATTTCTGTGGCTGTCTGCCGCTACCCTGCAGCTCCTTCACTTCATGCCCTCCTCTTTGGAAGTATTAGTCACAATAGCTCTGTACGAGCGAAGTGTTTAGAAAAAAACACTATCTTTAATAACCTGTACTGGTATACTGAATCAGAAAGATAATCTGCTAAAATAAAGCGATTGGGACAAATGCAAAAGTTAGCAGCTTTCTTTATGTTGTAACGGCACGTTGTAACCTCAAGGATGTATGTAAATCATTTCTTTCAGTTAGTTTGATATGTATAAGTGCATCATTAGTACATTATTGTTAAACGTTTTAATACATAATTTTGTAGTTGTTGAGTATTCTGCTGTAAATAAGGTGTTGCTGGAAAGGTGATTTTAAAAGCTTGAAATTAGGAAGATCAGGCAATGCTTTCTTAAGTTGTAAAGGGTAAAATACTTTTCTTCTTTTGTTACTTCTGGTTATACATGACTGGCTAGACAACAGCCCAGAGAAGTTATATATTTCAGGAAAGTACCCCAATGAAGGTACTCATTTTGTACCAGGTGAAGAGGGAAATGAGCCTATAAAACTTTGACTTCGTGAAATAACGGCAATTAACCGCAAAAATCTCGCCATTAAGAAAAAGATACAGTGGATGTGCTGAAGTAGGGTTTAACATGTATACAAACAGCAAATGTTTACACTGTAACCTACCAAAATCCGAGCATTCATGGTTCAGAACTTGCCGCGCAAATTATGCGGGGAACGAAGCATCTATTGGAATGGTTTCTGTGAAAAATGTAACCAGCGTAAAGTTCGTTCTTTATAACATAAGACAATTATGATCGGCAATTATGATCGTGACAATTCTTCAACTCCGGAGAAGCAAAAGCTTCACAAAATACGCGATTCCGGATAAATAAAGAATAAGTGCCCCCGCAGGTAAATTGCGTTGTAGAATATTGGCAACAGTCGCGAGTAGATTGTAAATAAGATTTACGTCATAAGTTATGACAGTGACAATTGCATATCAGCGAAAGGAGATCACAAATACTGTTTAGCGATTTGCCAGGAATACCTTGTGTGCGTGAGTAAGCAATGAAATAAATATATTCATTCGAAAATTTATTCCTCAGAGTATTCCTTCCCCAACAATCTTCTCTTAAACCTGCAAGCCCGAGATCACCTACATAGTCCCAGCTAATAGGTAAGTTCTTCCTCTCCGTTGAACTTAGAAGCCGCTGTTAGGCGAACAGGTACTGTCATCCACTCCTGTTCACGAATAGGATTCCAAACATCGCATTCGACGGAGATGGGTGCAGAAGTAAAAGGGCACTGCGAGGAAACTCAAAATATGAATCTTCTTCCACTCCTGTGTGACTAGGAGCCCCAAAAAGGAACACAGTAACCATGAAGTACATCCTTCATATATACGATATGTGTATTCAATGATTTAATATCTTCAAGCAAATTTTTCCTCAAAGGGGAGGCTAATATTCTATTTCTGGCATCAAAATGCAGCAAACATTATTTTTAATAACAGTTATTTATTTTAAGGCTAACTGTGTCATCCTACCCGAAGATATATTTAAAATTTCCATCTTATTAATTCCATAAAAAATAGTCACAACTGCATACCTGCATTTTAGAGCACTTGAAAACTGAAAATAGCTTTTAGTTAATGGCCTTTCTGCTAACGTCTTAAAACCCATCACATTTTAGTGAACTTTTTGTCAGGGAACGTAACAAAATTCTGAAAAATAATTAAAGCCGGGAAAAGTGAATCAATTAAGTTTTAATAACACATTTAAGCCACATTTTTCCTTTCTTGGTATATAAAGTAACAGAATTCAAAAATTACTAATGTAGCACAAAATGTTAATGTAAATGTTAAAGTAAAAATTAACTTTGGTGTACAAATTTCACAAAATTCAGTCATATACAGTGTTAAAGGAAATGAACATATTTTTCTGGAATACGTCTTTCATATTTTCGATTCATATCAACTTTAGGTGAATGTGACCTGGAAGATATTTCTCAGAAAATTCATGAAACAACATTTTATATGAAATTTTATTATTTAAATATTTTAGTGAGAAGCTTTAAATAAGTTTTTATCAATTTAAGTATGTTAGAAATTAGCTTAGCAAAGAAACTTTTTCTTCCATTCACAAAAACTGTCATTCAAGCTGGCCTGAAGGAATCCTGTGTTTTGCATTTACATCCTGTTAATCGAAATAAATTTTCATTCCACATTTACTAATTTCCTTACAGGTATAGAAAGAATAGAGTAGGTTAAAGAAATAGATTTTAATGGTCTTGAAATTCCATGATCTTTGCGTAACGAAAAGGAAAATGAATAGTGACTTATCACTTCGAAAAAGTATAAGTATTTGAAAGTTCAAACCAATCACAAAGATAACATCGGTAATCTATAACGCCACGAAAATGTTATTTGACATAAACTGTGTGATTTTACGAGGTATAAAATGTTGATTAGTAAGATTCAAAAGCCATTCAATACTGTTCGCTGAAAATTCATGCAAATGTTTTAAATCCATGGTTATCACTGAAAAATCGTTAAAAGCCTTTTTTTTAGAAAAGTAAAAGGTCGTAGCTTTTCAAATGGAGGATAGTTTGGAGTGGGAGGATTTTCGTGTGTCGCTCGTTGGAAGACGCCGAATGTAAATACAGTCTAACTTAACCGACTTTTAATTTTGACCTATGAAGTTCAGGGAAGGACAGACACACATAGATTTTTATAAAAATGATTATTTTTAAATCGAGAGTCTCAAAACGTATGTTTACAGTAAAACATTGGTATCGTTTTGGGAGGAATCGCAATACCTTATTTATGTACCTACCATCATAAAGCAACACAGAAAGTAAAAGGAAGGAACAAAATATCAGTGATGTACAAAACGATTATGCTCGAAGTCTTCACCTACAGGTTAAACAGATTTCAGTATTGACCCCAGTGGTTTGAACGGTGAAATCCAAAAGCTTCAAAAGAACAACGACTGTAAATGTCATTGCTTGTCTATAATTAAATAGCAAATATTTGAATGCTTCTATTTCATTATGTGTGGTATAAATAATACTGATGTTTCATTTTTGAAATGTAATAATGTTAATGATTACCGAAAAGTGAAGCTTTCCAGAGAATTGTATTTTTAAAAGCCCTTTGATTTGTGAGTATGATGTTTCAGTTCGTTTATGTATGCTGAAATAGTTACGTTTGTTGTTTGACATCGTTATTCCCAAATCTTGCACAATTTTGTGCCGTTTTGAATTTCATAACAATCGGTATTCGTGGTTTTTTTAATTTATCAAAAACTAATGAAATGTAAGAGCTATCATTATTCAGGTTTCGCTAACTATTATTAACTATTATTAACTATTAACTATTATCATAAAAGGAATCTGTAGATGTGTTGTTTGATGGCGTTCATCAGCTGCTGCAGAGCGACAATTTTCTTATATACATAAAGAATTGGTATCGCAAAGCTTGTAGTTAAAAATAATTCAGATAAATTTATCATATATGACGTAGTCTATTTTATTGTGGTGCCGACATTTCGAACGACAAACATATATATTTTTTTTTAATACCAGACATGTTTGTAGCCTATACATAAAAAGAAACAGGAAATATAAAGTATCTCAAAATATAAAACATATCACTTTTTAAATATATTACTTTTATATAAACTAATATTTTGATTAGAATTTCTTAAAAGTGTATGTGATTAATTAAGACTCAATTAAATGTTTAGTCCCAAATAAAAATAAGTAGTTTAAGGATAAAGCTAAGAATCCTTTTCAAGCTTAACACATTACCACATCCATGCATTTTGCGGCGTTATGTACGGCTAACACCACTATTTTAGCGGGTGAGTTAGGGGGAAAGCTTTTAATTGTTTATATTGTTGTAGATAACACAGTGTAATTTGTGCATAAAAAGTGTCTTTCCTTCTTTATCTTAAAAGTACCTATTACAATGAAGTGTGTTATTTTATCATTCTTGAGAAATATATAAATTGCTGAACTGTTAGTCATACTAACAGCAATAGTCAAATTATAATTTTGGTTTATTCCAAATTGTTGGAAATTTTTGTTTTATTCAAATGAAAGATTGTGACTAAAAGCGTCAATACATAGTGTTTATAATTATCTCCTTCTTCTTTAGCTTATCTCTAGTGTAGCAATTACCACGGTGTTAGGAGGTTCTTGTTCTACTAACCTTGATGTCGGGCCTGAGGTATCGAAGCTTTGGATCCGATAGAGAACCAGGATAGGTGATCAGCCCGATGCTTGGTGTGAGGTTGAAGGAAGTGGATGATAGTATGAGGGCGAGATGAATGATAGGAAAGATGATGATGGAGCAATTTGTGGTATGCTGGCGGGGGAAACCGGATAACCGGGAAAAAAACCACCCTAAACCGTGTTTCCACCATAAATCTCACTTTGTGGTCGTGTGGGATCGAACCCGGGTCGTATAATTCTCTACAAAGAGTGAAATTGTGTTTTTACAATGAATTTAGTCCTAAGTTATTTTTAAAACAGATATAATTATTGGAAAATGCCTGAGCAAAATTTTGAAATTGTAATGTGCATAAATAATTACGAAATTTTAAGACTAAAGAGTTGATGAGATCATTTTATGGGGGAACGGTGCAATATAGTCCAATTGCTCAAGAGCAGATGTTTAAAAAAAATGTGTGTGTTTGAAAATAATCTCTTATCTAAACCCTTAGGGCATCATTGGTACAAGATGTATAATAATAATGTAACATCAATTTATGCCAAAGGATTATCTGTGAAGAACCATCAGCAATGCCCATAAATTATTGTTAAACAGAAATCTCTGAGTGGGAATAATGCTATATATCTAAGCTACAGCGCGTCTGTTTATAAAGTATTGATTTACATTTTATTTTATTTCCTGACAGTAATCATAGATTTCTCTTTTAGATAGACTTTCAATTCTGTTTATTTTCTGTACTACATGTAGGGATAAACATTATATATCGATATTTCATCGGAAATACATATTTCGGGATGCCCCGAATCTAAAACAAAAGGTTTTTTTTTAGAAAAAAAAGAGTGTGTCTGTGCACCTATGAACAACGCAACAGAAAAACAAAAATTCGGTTCAATACCAAACTTGGCATATAGCAAGCATGCCACACAAACATTTTCAAGGAAATCCCACCTCACCAGATTTCCCAGTACTAGAACATTTTTTTAAAAACTTTGATTTTATCAAAAATGGCTCTAATGGTTTTGATTCAAATACTACATACTTAAGATATTTCTATGACAAATGAAGTGTATATCTTAAATTTTCTGAGAATTCCTCAGAAGTCCATTTCAGTTTGAATATATTTTTTATAATTAGTGAACAGTAAGAGATAGACAAAATCCTACTACACAAAAAGTGTAAATCTCGTTAAAGCACGTAATTAATGTTAAATGCAGTATTTACTGTAGAGAACGGAATTTCATGGCCATTACATAGCGCCCTACTTTATATATTGCCATATTCCCTTGCACCTACAATGAAAAAAGCAATATGTAAATTTCTGCAAATGTTTGTCTCGATTACAATGAAGTACAGGTATAAGACTTTGTAAGGATTGTTTCATAAGAGTACATAAAGTCACGTGAGTGCAGCATATCAATTTTTCCTTCTGATGTTATAGTGACCTAAATTTGTATAATTTATGTTTGTGATCCAACTTGTACACATTTATTTAAAAGTTTGTTTCCAAATTATCCATGGTACTTGCACTCCTAGATAGTCCGGTAAACGAGATTCTTATGTAAATCATTCTCGTAGGTGAAACTTAAGTTACATTGGGTTCTATATATCCCAAAAGGCAAATACGGTCGAGTGCGGTAACACTAGGTGAGTGGGTGCATTGAAATAACCCTGCTACGCCTATACTGCTCCAGTCCACCCTAAACAACCTTAATGCCAACGATTAATTCAAGGTATGATATCTTCTGACTATGCCGCCTACAATGACATATTTTACAATCTCTTTACCGTAAAGTTTCCATTTAATCTGCTTTTTATTGTGTTACACGATACACTTATAGCCGTAGTCACGAAAATGAATGTAACGAGTATTTTCCTAATGAAGTGTGTTTATTGGAACTTGATATGCACCCTCGCCCTTTGGCGACGGCGTGCTGAGACCAATGAGATATTTCCTGGGATTAGTTTGGTAATTCCACTGGTTTTTGTACACCCTACCCTTACCTCACACGACGAAGACCTACAGATGTGATATTCCGACGTTTATTTATGAAAGCTAACGGGGTTTTCTCTTGCAGCCGCCACCACAGCTATGCGCACACAAATCCTAATCTTCCCCTTCTCCTGCCGCCCAGAAATTAATGACCGCAGACGCAGAGGATGACAAGGGACCTTAAAAAACCCCACACAAGGGAGGTAATAGAATTACATCAGGCGGACTCTAACCTACAACAAGTGGTATGTGAAAGTGCATGACAGAGATTAAGCGAAGGCTTTAATGCCCTTCTCTGTCTTGCAGGTGAGAGGCAAGCAATGCGAATGTGATTTCTGACCTCAGGCTTCAACCCACTGGCTTTTAAAACATTCAAGGATACCCATAGGGCTATTCAAAAACTACGACACCTTCAGTCCTTAGGTTACTCTTACTGTGAAAAGTAACATATCTAGGCTTTTTTCTATACCACGTATCTAGACCATACCCAAATATTTGATGCCAGAAATACAAATTTCGAGGCCTCTTGAGTACAAAACTAACGATTTTAAATAATGTAATAGTCGAAACTCATTGAAACTATAGTTAAAGGCTTATTTCTCTACCTCATATATAACCTTAGAAAAATAAAAAAATAAAAAAAAACAGGTACCAGAAACAACGTTCGATTCGGTAAACATAGGAAGTATTCGATGACGCTCGTTCACAGTATACTCTTTGGAAAGGTAGACTCAGACTGAAAAGTTCAGTTCTATAGCGGGAATTTCAATTGAAGTTTTCAGTCTGACTCTACCTTTCCATACTTTGGCCTACACACGGCTAGTGTGAAAGAACAATTAATTTTTCCAATATACCTGCGCTGCACTTCAAAGCTATACGGTAGATATGGAGTTGCCTTGCGGCTTGGCGGTACGCATGGTACCCGAGCGGTGAAACGTATGTATCTGGTAAGTGGAACAACATGAGTTCCAATCTTTGGTGTACATGTTTGTTTTCATTATTATTAATTTAGTAGCAATGCCTTATGCTTTTCTTGCAGAACATAATAACATTTTAAACACAATAATTTACAAAAACTAAAAATAATACAATCTTTTTCCTTTGCAAAATAAATTCAATTTTATTAGAAAATTGACTTAATATTGGTTGTGTAACCACTCGGGCTCATTCATCTTTTACAAATGTTGCTGGCATATAATGTGGAGTATCCCCTTGTAAAAATATCACTAGGGCAGTAATAGAAGAAGAGGGTTACTAAGTTAACACTCGATACTAAGTTAATTTTCCCTTTTTTTTTACACATAGAAATGAAACATTTACTTCAGTTAGTTTAAAAACAGAGAAGAGTGATTCAGTTTTTTGTGTGAGCATAAATACCATGAAATCAAGTAAACCTTAAGAATTGGAAGTTATATTACAATGTGTGTAATGCACATTTCGTATTTCTACCATAAAAAAGTCAAAATGATATTTGGGATCCGAATCTTTGTAGGTCTGGCTCCTACACACTTATGTATAACTGGTCGGCTATCAGTGCATGTTGAGTAATTGAGACAATTACGAGTCAATTACAGAGACTCAATTTTTCGCACACATTATAGTATGCGAAAAAAGGTAGGACTCCATATGTGAATATTCACGAAACATATGAAACAATATACAGTGTGTGAACATCATTATTATTATTATTATTATTATTATTATTATTATTATTATTATTATTATTATTATTATTATTATTATTATTATTATTATTATTATTATTATTATTATTATTATTATTATTATTATTATTATTATTATTATTATTATTATTATTATTATTATTATTATTATTATTATTATTATTATTATTATTATTATTATTATTATTATTATTATTATTATTATTATTATTATTATTATTATTATTATTATTATTATTATTATTATTATTATTATTATTATTATTATTATTATTATTATTATTATTATTATTATTATTATTATTATTATTATTATTATTATTATTATTATTATTATTATTATTATTATTATTATTATTATTATTATTATTATTATTATTATTATTATTATTATTATTATTATTATTATTATTATTATTATTATTATTATTATTATTATTATTATTATTATTATTATTATTATTATTATTATTATTATTATTATTATTATTATTATTATTATTATTATTATTATTATTATTATTATTATTATTATTATTATTATTATTATTATTATTATTATTATTATTATTATTATTATTATTATTATTATTATTATTATTATTATTATTATTATTATTATTATTATTATTATTATTATTATTATTATTATTATTATTATTATTATTATTATTATTATTATTATTATTATTATTATTATTATTATTATTATTATTATTATTATTATTATTATTATTATTATTATTATGGGAGGATTCAGTAAGACGAATCTAAAGATACAGTGGTAAACCGGCAGTGGACACGACGTGGACTTAGAAAATATAGGCTCATTTTTTTTCCAAAGGTTACATATTTTCAGTAATTGGTCATGTAGGAGCAAGAGGAATATGGGAATACGGTAGGTTTCAAGTAATAAATGTTATAAAATTTGGTCAACGTGTGATGCATTTGAAATTCCATTCACTTTGCACAGCCAAGGGCTACAAAATAAATGGGTCCTTATTTTATATATAGTTATTGGGAATATCTCCGAAATGGTGTACTCCACAAAAAGTATTTCCCATAAATTGTGTGGCTTTTCGTCTACCTTTTGGAACTTATCAGTTATGCAAAAGTCATCTCCAATGAAGAACGTTTCTAAGAACATTCATTTACATTTTATCATGAAAACTTCCAAAAATACGGCATTTTAATCAAAACTGTTAGAGCCAATTTTGAGAAAATCGACATTTTCAACACATGTTCCACATAGATAAGGGATAATCTGAGATGGGGGCGTTGTTTTGAATTCTTTGTATCGCGTCCCTAGAAGATGCTGAACTTAAATTACAAGTTTGATATTTAACTGAGTTTAAATTTTTAAGTTATTTTTGATGATATGGCAGCTCGCGCGCGTGCACACACACACGTACAGAGAGAGACATTTCTAAAACGAAACACAAAAAAAAACTGATTTCTCTTAAGATTTAGGGTGACCCACACAGATATTTCCGGTGAAATCTCTATATCGAAAATTCTGGATGGAATTCAATACTTCCCCTATGTATACTATACGTAGTAGAGAAAAACAAAGTAACGCTGGCGCGAGCGCGCACACATCCGTACAAAATTTAAATTGAGATTTCATTTATGGCGTTCTTTAACTGCTATGATTCTCAGCGTCCAATTCTATATTGGATGTGAAACACTGTATTTAATTTTGCTCAGAAGCCTTTTTTTCAGGATTGAGGTTCTTTTAAGTGGCATAAATATATGTTCAGGGACTACCAGCTTTACTTCCCTTCCAAAGGAAGCTATAATAAGGACTTAAACGCCCTACGAAACTCTATCGTCGTCCGCCGGATTTGAACACGCGACCTCGGGAATTATAGGCTAGCATGTTACCTCTAGAATACAGAGCGCGACTGTCTGTATGAACAGCATTACTCAAAAAACAAAAAATTGGGTGAATATCGAATTGGTATTTAAGTCTAGTACATTTTTTAAAGGTGCGAAAAGCAGAATTTTGGATAATCCTCTCACCCCCCCCCCCAAAATACTACCCTTTATGTATTTTATAAAAAGTATCTCTACTGATTTTGATTAAAATACCGAATATTAAATACATTTACATTGATATTTAAATTATTATTGTTGTAATTTTCTTGGAACGGCTGAGAAATCCTCCTCATTCAGACGGAACGTTGTGTTCTCTTCTATAACTGGTAAACAGTAATCAATAGACCTAAACGTTAAACACAAACAATGTAAAATAAAGTAAACTGATGGTGTAACGGCCCAAAGTGAGCCTGAGCTTGCCAACCCGACTGCCGGTCTCACACCTACATACGCAAGGCAGAGGTGGGCGATTATCCAACCGATACGGGGAGGAGATGTGGGCGCATCTCGGCACCCCCAGCCTTAAGGTTGCCTTTCTAGACCAGAGTTCGCTACCTAGCGTAGCTCCTCAATTTCCTCATGTTACTGAATGGGCACCTGCCGTATAACGGGGATTTAAAATCCGCACCAACAGGGGTGAGATCGATCCCGGGCGCATTCCATAGCAGGAAGCCAAAGAACAACGCTCTAGCCCAATATGCCACGGAGCAGAGCACACAAAGGTGTAGATATCTTTAAAATGCACAATTTCTTTCAAAGATCTTTGATTGTGGGTAAGTCGTTTCCGAAATGTCCATTATTAATAGCTTGCTTTTCTAAATACTTTATTCCTATTAAGTCCTGTCCATCTCTGAACACTTGAATATCACTGCTCCCTTTGTATGCTAGTAAAATGTGTAATGTAGCTATTTCTACAGAGGCTTCTCTCGATTAAAATGAAGTAGATAAAACAGTAAACTTTCACAAGAACAGTTTTTATACTTGCTGATAATAATCGATAGAGGGTAGAGAGAAGGTCATGTGAATGTAACGCATTATATTTTAAACACATTTGTATACTTTTTCCAGTATAGTGAAAACGTTCCTGTTGCACAATTCAGTTCTCCAGGAGAATGACATGAATTCAAGGCAATCTTCTTAATTTATTATCATCACCATTACTTTGTGGTGGTCGTGGTGGTGGCAGGGTGGTGTGCATCTCCCTTAACTTTGTTTAACTTCTTCTACTGCTACAGCAACTAATAAGATATAATTAGTAAAACTGTGAAAAATAATAACTGTTATAAACTCACCAAAATTACTGATAAATAAGTACAACCACTACATCAGAAGATATGAATAAAAGTATGAATAAATGGTATTTATACCTGTGCTATTAAGCTAATTATCGAATGACCTTCTTTGAAGACTAAACAAATAAATAATTATAATATTTTCATTAAATTATACATTATGCCACTCCACATTTTAACACGTTTGAAATATTGAATAATATTACCCTCCTAGGATGAACAGTAAAAATGTAGAGTCTACATTTCATGTAGTAAACATCAAGCTGATGTTGCTTCCCCAGCCCACCACAGTCACAGCCTTTTATAGCTTCTATGGTTAAATCGGATTGATTGACTTTAAAAACAACAAAGTGCATCTTTTAAACTGTTGCATTTTCTTGAGTTTTGTTGGGAAACACGCTCACATTTTTCGCCGCGCCGTGCCTGAGTGGTTAGACCGCTTGGCTCTCTCCAAGGTGGAGCGGATTCGATTCCAGGCGACCGCAAACTGAGTATTGTAGTGGACAACACGGCGCTGGGGAGGGTTTTCTCCAAGATCTCCCGTTTCCCCCGCCATCTCATTCCATTGATGCTCCATCTTCACCTCATGTATCATCAGTGTCACCGCCTTCGGTACCGTATGTAGTAAAAGCGGGCGTTAAACACTACACATTTCATTGTACTCACATATTTGTACTTTGGTCACTGCGGAGTGTAGAGAGAGATTCAAATTATTTTCTCTCCCTAGCTGGAAATCAAACCCGGGACATCTGAGTTGAGAAATCAGAACTCTACTGCAGTACTCTACCTGTATGTTTTGTTACTTGTAAACTCTTTTTATATTCACTGAAAGCAAAATTCTTTTTCCGTATAATTTTTACAACAACAAAAAGTCAAATTTCAACAATACTGCGCATCCAGTTGATAAAAACTGAATACTATGGTGAGTATTAGTGAAACACATAAAAGTTACACAGAATTCTACTAGGTTGTATTTAAATGAAGAAATTAATGAAGTAAAATTTCTATCAATGTTATGTTTTAAAATTTAAATCATAATGCTATTAACAGAAATGGAAATGGTATACAGTACAACATGTTTTATTTGTAATTACTTACAGGTAACTTCTAAAATGCTTAATGTATACAAGTGTTTTACTGATCTAATTGACTGCAATCTAGAGTATGGAATTCTAAATACAGACATGTCCAGATATATCTGACGTTGTGAGGGTGGGTTAAATTTCGAGTATTATCTCTATTAATTTTATTTATATACGTACATTTTATATAGCCATAGCAAGAGCAAAGGTTCTCAAGCTTTACATGCTGGGGACCCTGTTTGTAAACTGTGAATTCTCTCCCTTTACAGTTATTACAAAGTTTACTTCTCGGAAGGTTTCATATTTCAGAATTTCGTAGTAGTACAAAACTATGTTGCTAAAATAAGAGGAATGCAAATTCAGATGAATAATACGCCAGCAAATTGTCATTATCAAGCTGATTGGAAGAATACTTTAAATTAAATAAAATTAAATTGAGTATTCCTCATCCATTTCCTTCAAACATTTTAAAAGCAATTTCAAGTAACTGTTCTCATTTTCAGCGTTTATTACTCTAATGATATTACCTTATAAAGAAGGAATAACAATAATTTATGCTAATTCGAGATATGTAAATACTCAAGCAAATTGTTCAGTATCAAATTTTATGTTGGCCTAAAGAGAGATTTGAGTGAATGATATTAATTTCGCACGCTCCAGTTTAATTCAAAGATTCAATTCAGATGTACAGAGACAATTCTTTCGTCTTTAAAAATTATATTGATTCATGTTCTCTTTAAAGATCAATGAAAAACTAAATTAACAATGAAGTAACTATATTTTTAACGTTTATAGAACCAGATATATATGGGTGAAATATGCTTGCGCAGTTTAGCATTTGGATGGTATGAGAGAAAGAGTGGGAGGATGTACCGAAATCACTTATTTTTGTATTAATTCCAAGTGGTACTTAGTATTTCAAAGTTCGGTACTTCCTTTTCACCAGCTCTGCGTTTTTTGTTAAAAAATAACAAATGGAGTACGAAAGTGTGAATGGAAAATTGAAAATCAGTAAAACGTTTAAATAAAGCTTTATCGTGTTCTCAATGTAAGTTTTCTATTTATCTCCAACGCATCACATTTAGTTGCCGAATTGTCCAAAACTCCTATTGGCGTGCGGGTACAAATTTCCAGAATTCCAGCTGCGAATATCCTGAAAGGCGCCGCTCGGTTGTCAAATGAAGTCTGATATTCGTTTAAGTATACGATTCCATTTGATTCTGTTTTTTTCGTCTGTAAGCGGGCAGGAGTAATTGTCTACACGAGAGAAAGGAGGGGTTCCGAGTTCGACAACTTACTAACGATCGGTAGAGTTGTGAGACTAAGTAGTGTAGTGCTACCTGTGGGCAAAAACAAATAGTGTTATACAATGAATATGAAAGTTCATATGCATAAAGCTTATACGTCCACCAAGGTCCTTCAATTCCAGACATATTCGCTCTTCTAATGATCACAGCGTCTAGAGCTGTTGAGTTATATGTTGAATGGTTTCTACCGTGTTACACGTTGCTTTGTATTATTTTGCTAAAACATAAAAACAAATTGTGTTAATTATACGTGAAGATATTTGGCAAAGGTAATTTGAAAAGGGTTGTGATACATATAACTTTGCAAATACCTGTTACAAAAAGGTACGGCCAAACTTTCAGGAAACATTCCTCGCACACAAAGAAAGAAAATATGTTATGTGGACATATGACCGGAAACGCTAAATTTCCATGTTAGAGCTCATTTAATATTTCTCTTAAAATGTAAATTGAAATCATTCGTGCAGACAAATGTCAAAATACCCATTGTGGTTCATGCACGATGGAGCTCCTGCACATTTCAGTCGAAGTGTTCGTACGCTTCTCAACAACAGATTCGGTGACCAATAGATTGGTAGAGGCGGACCAATTCCATGGCCTCCACGCTCTCCTGACCTCAACCCTCTTGACTTTCATTTATGGGGGCATTTGAAAGCTCTTGTCTACACAACCCAGGTACCAAATGTAGAGACTCTTCGTGCTCGTATTGTGGACGACTGTGATACAATACGCCATTCTCCAGGGCTGCATCAGCGCATCAGGGATTCCATGCGACGGAGGATGGATGCATGTAACCTCGCTAACAGAGGACATTTTGAACATTTCCTGTAATAAAGTGTTTGAAGTCACGCTGGTACGTTCTGTTGTCGTGTGTTTCCATTCCATGATTAATGTGATTTGAAGAGAAGTAATAAAATGAGCTCTAACATGGAAATTAAGCGTTTCCGGACATGTACGCATAACATATTTTCTTTCTTTGTGTGTGAGGAATGTTTCCTGAAAGTTTGGCCATAGCTTTTTGTAACATCCTTAATGATGTGAATAGCTTTTATGCGCATTTATCAATTGCACGAATACTGCATTTTAACCTCTTTGTGTTTTGTTGCTATATGAACATGATGACGGAATGAAGAAGCTCAATCACGAATTTCTTCCGGATTTCCAAGAGAATTTTGGAAAAGGTGTGCATAAAACTGATTATCCTGGTTTTCAAATCTACGCCGCAGATTTCATGCATATAACTTGTCCATGCCCAAATACAAAAAGTGTGCTACTAAAAACATATTTTACCCTTTTACTGCTAATGACATATGAGTACATTCGTCAAAATACTGACATCTTTCATAATCATTAGAGCGATTAAGTTTGGTCTCTTCTTCCCACGTACAAGCCTCTATGTAACATGGAATATATCAGCCTGTGCACTAAATGCTCTGCTTCTATTTTATGCACACATAAAATTCTGGATTTCATTCTTTATACAAAAAAGGGCACTTGTACTTTATACAGACATGTATTACTGTTTTAATTTTGCTAATAAGTCCATTAGCTTTGTTAAATGTTTGCTTCGCTCTAAAGTTATATGTCGAAGCAATAGAGACAGCTAGAAAACATAAAAACGTTGTATTAAACAATGGCAATGACGCATGATTGTATATTGCGTTAAGGTACTTTATTCATTATGCACAACTTTCCCATTTGTTACAAAAATGCTTGTTTTATTCATCATTGTAACTATGGTCTGTAGAAAGGTTTCTCGTCGAGGCTTAAACCTGCATCAGATAGCTAAAGACATTTGAAAAATAGGAAATGGTATTACAAACCACCAACACAATTCACAACAGTTTAGAACAATTACTGCAAAGTAGAGCTACGTTGTTTTACAAAATAAGTGTTCTACTTCCTCTCCGGAAATATTTCCATTTGATATAAATTCAAATTAGTTACCTTTTTACACAAAACTCTACTGCATTAGAGATCATTTCATGTTGTTTTTCCATTTATACCCCGCCTTTAACCGCAATGCTAATATTGGCGGTCGTTCTCCTTTGGAACATATCGAAGGTGTTAACTCGTATACGTTGGGTTGCTAGTACTATTTTAATCATTAGATCACGCACACATTCGCACTCTCATTCATTATTCCAGACTCGGGGAGAGTGAGAATCATCTTGGTTAGACAAAAATACCCACCTCCATCCGGGAATCGAATACGGGACCCCTTGCACAGCAAGCAGGGGCTCTTCCGACTTGTTTATTTGTTATAATACTGCTGCTAGCTCTATTTGTTAAGCATTAACGTATATAATGTGGTGTGTGTGTGTGTGTGTGTGTGTGTGTGTGTGTGTGTGTGTGTGTGTGTGTGTGTGTGTGTGTGTGTGTGTGTGTGTGTGTGTGTGTGAATTTCCCATACTTGCTTGACATTTACAATTTAATTTCTTAAGAAACAAATTGAGGTTTCATATTTTTGGAATAAGTCTGCTGTTCTGTAAAAATATGAACGGAAGTAATAGAACTTATTATATGCCATTTGTAATATTATATGCATATCATATTTCCTTTGAAGTGGCATTTTACTTAGTAATCGCTAAGCGTATAAAAAAGCTACATTGTACCTTATTCCTTTAATATATTATCAAAAATAAGTGGTTTTACACCTATAATAACAACTATTTAACACTCTGCCAGCAAGTCCTTAAAGAAACTCATTTCTCTTATTTGTATGCTATCTTAACTGCACATCTTAACTTTGAAAAAAAAAAGTGAAGAGGTCTTTCATGGCCAGAATTAACACGTTAATCTACCGAAAAATAAATACTGGCGCCAGTTGAAGTTTCAGGATGTCTAAAGGCCTGCAAATTACCAGTTACATATTTCATTTGGATCGCCTGTTCTTGTAATGCACATCTACCACGATGTTGTGCATCAACTCTGCATGCAGACCAGATGAAATATAGCGCTATCATAGCAGTTGTTATAATTATTATTTCATTGGCTGTTTTGCATTAATTTTACAACGTTAGGAATACTAAAGGCAGAATTCATAAAGTGTGGAATATAAGATCTTTTATATACCTACAGCTTTTAAGTTAATACCTATAAATTTACTTGCAATTACATTTGTGGTAAAAAGAAGCCAAACTGTTCCACTGATGTGATTTCTCCACTAATTCTTCTACAAGCTATTTTTACAAAGTGTTAACCTTTATTCCTTCTTAATCAAGTTGAGCTTTTACGACACATTACACAATCCAGATGTAAAAAGGACACAGTGGACTAAACTGTTAGATGGAATCGTTATTGGAGGCTATGGCATTCTATAACCTGTGCATGACGAGAGAGAAAAGGAACAGCGACACGTAAATTTTGGGGAAAAAAAAAAGCTATTTAACAATTCAACCCAAATTCAAAAAATGTCTTGAAAATA
>CM060950.1:330439368-330459993 GCA_030765055.1 Mantis religiosa
AACCTTGGGATGTAAACAGGCCCATTACACGTAAACAGTATATTTTATCTCTACAGTAAACATGTCCCGCCCTATCTATTACAATGTTTATTTGTCAACCAGCTCACTTCTCCCCCTTATGCCGCCTGACCTTTAAGATGTGAATCTGTGGGCACCAATCAGAATCTGTGAGACTGAATCGAGATCTGGATTAAAATTCCACCTTATTTCGGGCAAAAGTGTTCGAGGACAGCACTCAGGACAAACTCAAACGAGAACTTTGTGTTGTATTCGAATACACATTCAGATTTCGAGAACATCTCAAAAACTACCAAGAATCGAATGAATCGATTTTTTGTTTTCGAATTCGCCCATCACTAGAAAGTTAAAGTTAAACCCGTGCAACTACAGCCCATATCGGACCAGGGGCTCCCAAACCAACTGCCGGCCTCACGCCCACATTCGCAAGGTAAAGGTGGGCGATCATCCAACCGATACGGGAAGGAGATGTGTTCAGCATCTCGACACCTCCCAGCCGGAAAGCTGGCTTTCATGACGGGTCGCTTACCTGTCGCAAGCTCCTCAATTTCCTCACAATGCTAGTTGGGCACCGGTCTTATACCCGTGGACTTAAAATCCGCGCCCGTAGGGGTGGGAGCGAACACATGTTGCATTTCGTGGCAGGGAACCAAGGCATGATGCCTTAGCCCACTACACCACGGCGCAGGATACTTGGTTGGTTTATCCAGTAGCAAAATACAGGTCATATTAAATTATTAATATTTTATTAAATAACGACATTTAGATGTAGATATTTGATAGCCAGCGTGGTCCATAACATTTTTTTGCCTAATACAATGCCGGGGAACTAGAAGTGGAGGAAGAAAGTGATAATTTGGTTTAAATTATACCCCTTCAAACTATACCCCGAGATTACATGATGCACTTATAAAGCGAAAACAATTGAGCGGTGAATTACAAACTCGAGAAAGACAAAACTTCCACCGTGAAATAAACCGCCATGTATAGTTCACTTGCTCAACCTGCTGTTATTGCATTGACGGTGACGAAAATCTGGCCTGGACTGAGGGTGCTGGTGACAACTACGCTTCCCACAGTCCATTAAACACTTTGCCTTTATTTGCGGATACACGAATAGTCTATATTAGGAAAGCATCCTACTGTTACATTAAAAATAAACTGCGGAATATTAAATGAATGGCAGTAGTTCACATCCAATTAAAGTCCTGATAAAATCTGAGAGTTGGATATCGGCTGCATCCCTTGTTAGGAACTAATTCCACTGATGACAGATATAAATGATTCAGCAAAACCAACAAACCCTTTAGTTCACGCAGATATCACTGCTGTCAGTTTATTGAACCACTAGGAAGAAGATGGGAACGCAGATTAGTGAAGGAAAGCAAAAAGGGACACCCTTTGTTCCAGAAGCACATGGGACAATGATCCTAGGAATTAATCAAAAGTTCCGTGCTGACTATAATGATGATAAAGTAACACGAAGGACCGAAGAGTAATCAAGAATAGGGCGATCGTATCTCCGACTTTCACCAATCTGATGATGAACACGCAAGAAAAAGGAGGAGTCCCATTTCTCCACCCCGGAACCGGAACCTCCAACCCATGGTTCACGTGATGACGCTGCGATGGTGTAAGGGGTTGTTCGTGATAAATTAATGCACGTGGGAGCTGGAAACTCAATTAGCCACGGCCTTGGTGAGGTTATACCTCGGAGTACTTATTTATGTGGGGGCAAAAAGATTAATGTTATCTTCTGTCTTCACTGTGGCCCCTAACAACAAAGTATTTTACCAATCCGGCTATCGACAAATCACACTGCTACAAAAGAAAGACATGGCAGTTGCTGACATAATTTCTGTTACTTTCCAAGCTACCTCTGTTATCTCGATGAATGCTGCAGAAGCATCTCTATAATTTTAGATAAAATGAACTTCTAACGAGGAAAGAAAGTGCATGGGGCAGAAAAGTACATGTAAAAAAAATCATTCTTCAAGTCCTTTGGCACATACGAAGTTGACACTAGCATTCGATCTTTTAACTTAGATAATGTATACGATTACAAAAATACTTGGTTTGCCCTCTGTGCCAGGTTTAATCTGCAACATTATTTTTGTACATGTACTAGAACCAATCGTGTAAAATCCTATTTTAGCTTTAAGCTGACAGGATTTAATAAGGACAGCCAAGATTGTACATTTATAAATGAGCATTTATTATTCCAGTTATCCTTGTAGCGGCTAGCAGAAACTTTACCTATTTCGCTAAGTACTTCCGAACATCTTCATGTCGATTTCTTACTAATGCGATGTCACCAAAATATTAATTCTGAAACACCCTTGAGGTTTAGAGAGCATCTAGCGTTTTACTGTATGTAATCAGAGATCTTGTAATGAAACAAATATATCTGATGACTTTCCTTGAAATTGTGTGAATATTTTTAGATTTTTCGAGAAGTTTCTCAACGTTCAACAGTGATACCTTGTTCTCTTATATAATCTTCTTTATTTGTTGAATACAGATAGTGATGAGTGGTGGAATTTTGCAGAGTAATACCTGATGACGGAGGCTTGATATTTTCCACAATTAAACATGATCATGCCGAATTGTCCCAGGGCAACAATGCACCCTATAAATCTTATAAAAGCAATACTACAGAATAGAACTATCTTTCTGCAGGAATTATTAATAAACAACACTAAACTGGAATAAATAGTTAAATAAAATCAACTTATTTGCTGTTAGCTACGTAGAAAAAGGTTGCATTTTCTCGACATCTTGCTAACAAGGTTTAGTTATTGGCGGTATCTGACTTCTTTTTCATATGTCTTTGCAAGTTAAACGGTTAGTAGCGAGAGTAAGGCAATGGCCACGTAATACCTAATCATTAAACAGCTATCTTAAGCAGTAGCACAAAGGTACTCTCGTAGGGAACATAAACTATTGGAATTCATCAACAACCGTTACTTTTGGTAACATTCTGTTTGTTCATTAGATATCGATACCAGTAACTGTTCATAAATATCAC
The DNA here is from genome assembly GCA_030765055.1 of Mantis religiosa. Classification (NCBI taxonomy): domain Eukaryota; kingdom Metazoa; phylum Arthropoda; class Insecta; order Mantodea; family Mantidae; genus Mantis; species Mantis religiosa. The sequence goes on from CM060950.1 coordinate 330,442,415, forward strand.
ATAGTAAAGATATGGTTGTACTGGCTGTTAATTTGCAGCTGTTAAGTTGACGTCACGGCTTATCTTGCAGAATATCAACCTTTGGGCTTAAAGCAAATGAAGCTTGTTTTGGGGTAGACATCGTTGTGTTCCATGTGTGCGTTTATTTGGGAATGTTGTTTTATACTTTCTATTGTAATTTTCATAACACAATTTCCCATAAATAAAATATAATGGGGTATTCACTGCTGGAAAGTGATGTAATTAAACTGTGTTGTTTCAAAACATAAAACAAGATTTGATTTATTGACTAACTTGAAAATACTAATTTTCATAGTTAAGTTTAGCAGTACTTTAGTATGGTGTAAAGTCGCCGCTTGAATTCTGGGGAACTGTTATTAAATTATTTTTCCTATAACCCCATTTCTTTAATTAACACCAGATAGCGATAGAGGGAAGTAGACGCTTGTGGGCGTGAATGTGGTCAACCACTTTCCTATGTATAACGTTCTGTAACGTTATAACGTTTAAGTAACCATCGAGCGAGGACGATTCGAAAAAAATAATAATAAAATAATCAATTGCCGTCTACTATAATATATAAGAGGTTGGTATGGGAGTCTCCATACAAGGTAGACTCAGTTCTCCAAATTAGAAATTGAATTCATATTTAATTTGTCTTCGAGTGTCTATACCCAGAGGCATTATAAGGAATGCAATAGTCTAAATGTCTATGTATCTTCAGTAAATGAATTGTCAAAAAGATGCTTATACCTAGTGATAATATGTGTGATGTTGGAGAACGTACATGCTAAAACAGAGATGCATATGACGTACTAATACTTATATAAGGTCCATAAGGTTTTTTATTCGTACCGACAGTCCTCGTAGGTGATACTCTCTTGCGAACTGAATTACACAGCAGGACGAAGCAGTGAAACGCTCTTATTTTAGCCCCGACGTATATTTCTCTCTGCTATAAAATGGCTTGTCTGATGTCTGAGCTCACCATTGACGTTAAAATAGCATTCTCGAAGTGCTTCTTTCAAACGAATAAGAATCGGAGGCTGTCAGAGCTGAATTAACTCGCAAGAACAATTTTAGAAACCATTTTTCCCCGATAAACGATCATTACAGCTGCTTTTTACTTGTGAACTCCGTGACTGGCATGCTAATGTACTGAAAAGCTAGTCCCGAAAAATTGGTATGAAGTACCACGTAAGTTTCAGGATACACGATACACTTTTTAGTTAACGAGAAGGTCTTGAATGGTCGTTATTTTCTCTACTCCGAAAACTATGTAGATGTATTGTATTCCATCCAAAAATTCAATACCGAGATTTCGCAGGAGGAACATGCTTTAAGACTCTCTGAATTACCCCCCAAGAGCATATTTGGAAAGTCTGTGTGTGTATGTGTGTGTGTGTGTGTGTGTGTGTGTGTGTGTGTGTGTGTGTGTGTGTGTGTGAACGCATAACTCGAAACGAAAAATCGGTTTAATGCCAAATCTGGTATTTAAATTCAGCATAAATGGCTTTTAATAAAATACAATATGATTAATATATTTTCATAACAATTGAAATCTAATATCGTATATAGCTTATATATCTTAAACCCGCTTCCTGCCTCGGTAGCGTAGATAGTATCGTGTCTGCCTCACATTCAAGAGGTCCCAAGTTCGAATCTCGGTCAGGGTGAGTTACCTGGATAAGTTTTTTCCGGGATTTTCCCTTATCCTTAAAGACGAATGTCGGGTAACTCTAAGCTCCATGGACCCCGGACGCATTGAGCATCATTTCATCCATTTCATTCATCATCCGATATGACTAAATGTTGGAGGACGTAAATTACTACAACAACAACAAAAATTAAACCTTCTCTCATCTTTATTCTAAATTATTTTTCGTAATTTTAAATCGGAAAAAATGGACAAATCTACAGATAAATGTTGATCTGTAGAGACACAACCTATGTTTAATGTATCTTTTATGCAATTAATCATTTCCGAGATATTTCTTGTTACTTTTTTAATTTTTCAGTATGCGTTTTTTAATCTCTTGGCCATGTAATAGAATGGAATTTCCATGACATCACATAGCGATCAGCTCTACCAATATTTGACTATTACTTAAGAGAACCGCATTCTATTTTAATTTGCACCTGAAGGAAACATGATACAAGTTTGATGAAAGAACATTTCATATCCGCTAACATAGTGTACATAGAATAATAAGCGTTTTAACCAATATTTTATTCAATAGTGACTAGGGAGACTTATCTGAGTGCACACATCATAAACTCTTCGCCTCTGAGAAGTATAGTTACTGTTAGTTTGAACAGTTCACAATTATAATATTTAATATAAGTAATCTGAAAACTACTCCTGCCTGAATTATTATAGCATTCCTTCTGAAATACGGCGAATTTTAAATGCGTGTATGCATAGCTATGATGTTTGCTAGTGGTAAATTGTTATTGTTTCGTTAGTGTTGCATGAGAACGAGTCCGCATTACAGCTTCAGCGAGTGGTTTAAATAAAAGTGTAATAAGTCACTGGATTTTAAAAAGCCACATAACCTTGCAGCTCAGGTAAGTAAACCAATTTAGAATAGAGCCAACTTAAATTAGCTTCTCTTATATCGTGCCAAAGAATAAGTTATTTACAGTGCATACAGTTAAGTACATTAACATAGATTGGATAGGAATTACATGAATTGATAAATGCCAATGTAAAATAATCTAAAATTCAGTTGCATTCACAACCAAACAGGTGTAATACATTAACTATTTAAAATTTTGGATGACGTAGGCTTTCTCGTCCGGAGTCAAAATAACTATCAGTAATTCCCAAACTGTTGTTCCGTGATCTGCTGGAAATAGAAGTTCCACAACTACGTGAACATTTTCAGCAGCGCGAGTCTCTAGGAGAAACTACTGGAAGCTCTTCCTGCAGTAGATTACGTCTACAAGATAACAGTCTGGAGACTTGCTATAGATTTAAAATTTGTTCATTCGTACAATATGTTTCACAGTTCACCGTATACTTATTTAAGTACTATTCAAAACGGTTCAACTAGGAAAATTTCAAGATTGATTGAACATCAAAGCTTTATCAAACTTCATAATAGTCATAACTGACAGTCTCTCACAGAATCATATTCTTCCCTCGTCCCCACTGCTTCCAGGTTTTGTAACTACGCAGTCATAAATGAGTGAAGTAGTTCACAGTAATCAGCTGTGCACAATGCAGGATAATCAGATACGCCTATACCTGAAATAAGGGACTCAGTGGATAACGTTTGAATAGTAAACCATATATGGGAAGTGTGGTTTTCATGCTATGCCTTCAAATTCAATGTTAATCTCCCACTTCCACTGCGCGAGAAATCTAGTGAAAAATAATTATTTGGTACTCAATTTCCGAATGACATTCATTATAAACTATAATCTGTTCGCTGTTAGAACAAAGTTAAGTATTACTCTGCATTTTGCAATGAGGTCCGCCTATTAGTACGTCATTGGTTATACGAAACTTCTGCGCGTGCGCACCTAAACAGCAATACCGTCACCGGAATTTAACTACCATCTTTGTTGTTACTCAACCATTGCATTTTATTAAATTTTGAGAGTAATTCTTCTTACTTTAATTGCTTTATAATGTTAATTCTATACCATAATGTGACTTCGTGGGTTCGTGAAATAAAAAGTCCAATTGCACCACTCAAAAATGTTCTTTATTTCCACCGAATTACAATGTGAACACTTGCCGATTACATAGAATTACGTAATGCACAATTACGATTCACCAGTTCGTCTGTCCACGTACACTGGGCGCTCCTCACGCTGCTCGCCACGACTGACTGAACTACACTGACGGTCGCCTCTCCTGTATTGATCGGTGGCTAAATGTTTCTCGAGAATTCTTTTTCCATGGAGGGGGAAAACATTCTCGCTGTTTCGCGTTCTTTCAGGCGGCAGGAGGAGCGGGAAACGAAGATTCAACCACCCCTGTGGTTTCCTCTCCCTCCACTCTATCTCGCCTCTGCAAGCGGTCCCGATGCCACACGCCCCCCTCCACCGGCCTTCCCCTGCATTTATTGATCGGTACTGTAGAGTTTGCCGATTGGGTAACACTAACAATAAGTTGAATGGTTTATGGAAATCAGGTAAAACAAGAACCTTAATAAACAGCGGAACTATATTGTGGAAGAACACGGAAGAATTAAAACGCAACAGCCAAACCGGTTTATTTCCGCCACGTGCTTCTTTGACATTTACTTTATTCTTACAGCGAACAGATTATAGTGCACTTATTAACTTTTTCCTGCAAATTAAAAATACCTATACAACCAATTATGCATTATAGTGTTCACATACGTATCTATTATTTTATCCATGTTACATAATTCAGATACATTGTTGGAATAAATTAATTCAAGTTAAGCATTAACTGTTTAGCTACATCCAGCATGATGAAAAGACATTTAATGTTTAAATTAGAATATGTAGTAATATGGTCTGCCGAACAAAAGAAACAATGTTGTATCGCAAAACTTTCAAAAAAGTTACATCACATCACGCAATTACACACAGAACTATAAGCATACATGGAAAATTTGGAAAATGATTAACGCTCTTTGGGAGAAATTATTGTATTTTTATGTGCTCTGCATTTTTTCCCGTGTAAATATTTTTCTCTGTCAATGTCACCAAGTGAGTGCACTGTGATAAAGAGTTAGGCTTGTTAGCTACTTCAGCGTGGGGGCTAATTGAGAGGAGTAGATCAAATCAGATAAAAAGAAACACGAAGCTGGTGTTAATGTATGAACCATCGGTGCAGGGGGATTATATGCTACTGTAAAATCCTGTCATTCCCTTCCTTCCACACCTCCTACCAAGGTGTCTACGGAGTAAACACTGTCATAGAGGCCCTAGAACGTACAAAATTCAGCCAGAATGAAGGGGACCACAGACAGTTAACAGAGCACCCAGAGTGGTATTCCTTACGTTAGTACCTTAAAAAGTGATATTTAATAAAAAAAACTATAAGAGTTGTATATAAGAAAATAAATATGGAACACTTTTCCATGCAAAGGGTGACTTGGGAAGTGGGAATGTGGTGCCCGTGCTGCATTTTTAAAAGTTGCTGGACATAAGAAATTTTATTTTTGTCTTCGTGCGCTCGTGGACCATTTTCCAAACATACTTGTGAAGGGGTGAGATTAGAACGGAACATGTAGATCTGGCAATGTATCGAACTCGAGTCCATCGGTAGAAGTAATATTTCAGTCGCCTCCCAGGGAAAACGTGCAGAAGGAAATGTGCGCTCTGCGCACTTAACATTAACGATTAACCTGTTACAGAAGCGTTACACTTTGATTTTTTATGAGTTGCATGCTGCCCCTTTAGCTGAAATTCAATGTGACTATCACTATTACCTAAAACTCCTGTTGTAATGTACACATTCAGTCACATTTGGTGTCTGAAAAACCTTGTGCCCAGACTCGTGAGTAGATTCGCAGGAGCAAAAAAACTATATAGGAATTAAATTTTGGAAACCTTGAACATGCAGCACCCTAACCAATCCATTCTCGAACAACTCGATTGTCTCAGTAAACGGTTAGTAACGTTACATTTCCTTTCTTCTGTAAGCGCATTATAAACAAGATAGGTACATGAAAAGGCGAAAATAAGCAGTAGATATATAATGTATAGTAATTCTTGAAATTGCAGAAGAATGCGCAATATATTATTTAAGGATTTTGGTTTAAACGTCTTTCCTTGAAGTTTATTAAGACTTTGACATTAATGCTATGGTTAAGTATGCATTTATATAAGAATCCTACCTACGTGTAACATCTATGCCTTTGCCTGAAAGGATTTGAATTCAACGAAGTACTTTTATGATCAATGACAACTAGAGCTGAATTCTGCTTTTAATGTGGGTTTGAGCTATGCAAATGTGGAACTGAAAAGGGTTTCGATAATATGGAAACAACTGTATCCCATATTGGTTCTCTAAAAATACGCGTTTCAGCGATTAAAATGTTGCATGCGGATTACTTTCTCCCCCATTTTGGCTCTTACGTATTAACCTGACCTATGTTGTTTGCCTGCATTCATATGTTAGCTGAACAGTGTACCTTATCTTTTAGTTGCCCTTGTTCTTTGAGCCTTTTTTACATTGTGGGGGGCTGGCACTTTAATTACTGTTTATGAAACAGTGAGCAGTATTTTAGAACAGCTTTTCTGATAACGGCATCACAAGAGAGGTATTTTTAAAATTAAAACTGATAAAAAAGCAGACATATATCTTGGTGATTCACCGACTGCTGTCATCATGAATACTCTAGTGGTAAGGGATGTAAAACAAGCTGGGCAACATGTTACAGTGGGACGCCGTCACTTCAGTTTTCGTTTTATTTTGTTTTCCGGAATGTTTGGCTGTACATTGTCCTTTAAATAGAACCCTTATATTTCGGTGTAGTTTTGGATATTTCAAATTGATATGCAAAGATCCTCAGTGAGTGATTGCACAGCAAACTATAAAGAACATTATTGGCTTTAACCCTGCTTTTGTCCTTGGATCAATATGACGCGACAAGATAATTGTCTTTCCGTTACTCATTTAGGTGCAATGATTGGTGCTTTAATTTTTTGTATTTTTTTGCACTTCATGACTTTTTGCTCTTGTATGACCAGTGTGGCATTTAACAAAATCTCGTAATTTGGAATTGCTTAATTTTCCTAGCGGAGTATTTGCACTAACAAACACTTCACATAATTCTTTATAAAAGGAAGATGAATTGTTACTTGACGTGGAAGCCCTTTCTTTTAACAGTAACTGAGACGCTTCTCACATTTTGAAGAGCTCACAAAGGTTTTTCTGTGGATGCAATCTACATGTATTGCATGACGTAATCGGCGATTCCTTGAATTGATGTGTCATAAATTCACCACCACTGTTAGGACGCTGGCCTGTGTTAATTACATGTTACCACACTTATACAGTTACTATTTCATAAAGATATACAAATGAACTTTTAATCACAGATTACTTTAAAATTCCCCAAAAAGCCCACGGGTCAGGGTCAGGTCCACCACGGGAATCGAACCTGAGCCTCCCGAATGCGGGCTACAGGTGAAAAAACCTATAAATTCTTGAAAAAGAAAGAAAATGGCCGAGAAATGCATTTAAATGCTAAAAAATGGCTTTATTATAAAAATGTGGAAAAAATGCATTTTGACGAGCTATAAAAACCATATATATCTAACGTATTTGTTCCAGAATGCACTTAATTTCCCATTTGTGGTGTACAACACGGCGCTGGTGCGGGATTTCTCCGGGATCTCCGGTTTCCCCGCCATCTCATTCCACTGGTACTCCATCTTCATCTCATGTATCATTCAATGTCATCGCCTGCGGTGCCGTATGTAGTAAAAGCGGGCGTTAAACACTATATACAAAACTTAATTTCCAATAAGCATCAGAAAAAAGATGAATTTTCATCAAGATCCGGGCCCTAGTAATGACAATAATAATTTATTCATTCGGAAGATAGAGCATCCGTTGGAGTTTGGTACCCTTTCCACAACATGGAAGGGCTTCCAGTGTAAACATAACAAAACAAACACCTGGTCCAGCCAAGAACGCTGCGTCCAGAGTAAGTGATATCAAGTCTACCTTTAAATTAACTATGAACCCTATGCAATATTGTGTTGAAAATGACTACTGTTGAGAGGCGGAAAGTGTACGCTGATAAATGGGAAGATTTGGATGAAATTACATCGGATGCATATATTGGTGTACCATTACTAGCTGGCGTTTACAAATCGTGTGGTGAATCAACAAGCAACTTATGAGATCCAAAATCTGGTAGAGCCATTTTTCCTGCTATAATGTTACTAAAGACAATGGATCTTACGTTTTGATGATAAATCTAATCGATGGGTGCAAAGCGCAAATGACAAACTAGCTCCTATAAGGGACCTATGGGAACGATAGGTGGAAGTACTGGCAAAATTATATAATTCTGGATCAAATGTAACTGTTAGATGCTTTGCCTATGTGAAAGAATAATAACATTACATTAGTCTTCATGCATTAGTATCTTCTTAGTGCCTTATCTTTGAATTTTGTACACCGAATCATTATGATCCTAAGGACCAAGGGTGTATGCTAATTTATAAGGAGAACACAAGGGTTAAAGCATTTGTTATTTGAAAACGTAAATAGGAGTTAAGGTATATTGTCAGAGGTAAGTAAATTAGATCAACAGCTGCAAAAGTCACACAAATTGCAGTGCCATATACACACCTTGTATATTATAGCATTCATTAAAGGCTATTCGTCTATCCGGATTACGTTATTTAAGATATATTTTTGCCTGGAAATGAATTCAAACTATGCAGTAAACATACGAAAAGAATGCCTGTCCAAAGCAGAAATAAATTCACAAGTTATATTCATGGAGAAACTAATGAATGACTTCTACAGGCAAAGTGCAAAATTGGAAATCTTAAGTATGTTCCGTCATATGACGCATTCATACTTATAAAAATATTATTAGTGCTGCGTAATTTAATCGATTAAACAAAATCATTAATCGATTAATTTTTATTTTAGATTAAACATTAACAAATTTTAATAGGATAATTGAGTCGATTAAAACGAATCGATTGTACTCGTACTTGGTACAAGTACTTGGTATTGAGAAATCAAAATATGACAGTGGTGCTCTGCTCATACTTTATAATTAAGTCTCAATAAGACGATTAAAAGTACTTGTATAGATATCCTCCTTGGTAAATACAGAAAAGTAGTGGGCCACTTTAAACACAGTCCATACCTAGAAAATGAAGCGTCTAAACAGTTGAACGATCTTAATGTTCCACAGAATAAAATTAAAACAAGACGCAGTAACCCTATAGAACAATAATTGTATTATGTTTGAAAGTCTCCTCAAACCTAAGAGAGCAGTTATTGATATATTAGATACGCAACCTTCAAATATTATTCCATTAACTGAAATTGAATGGGAAATGACACAAAAATGTTTGAATGTCTAAAACCTTGCCTGGATATTTGTGATTTTCTTGGGGGAAGTAAATACGTCACAGCAAGTGTTGTGCTACCTGCAATAACTTATCTAAGGTTGTCTCAAACTCGCTGATTCAGATGCTCTGTATGTTATCAGGTCCAAAACTACTCTTGTCGAAGATCTAACAGAAATAATTAATAACTGTCCTAAACTAGAAATGTACGAAGAAGTTACAGCTGTCGATCCGAGATTCAAATTCTTGAAATGTCTTCAAAGAGGCACCAAGAGAATTACTATGGTAAAGACTTTCATAAAAATCTGTGGTAAGCGAAAACTACGACAGAAGTAAATCTGAAGAAGAGAAAACTGATTTTTAATCACAATTACGGTGTCGAGGAAACCGCCCCTTTAACACACTTGCCATAGAAACTGACGTCTAAAAGTCTTCCGGTGAACTGAATGACGAATTCGCAAATCCTCTTCAGTGGTGGAAGACACATTCTATTCACTTGCCAATTCTTTCATCCATAGCAAAGAAATTACTTTGTGTACCAGCTATATCGGTTCCCTGTGAACGTGTGTTAAGTGATGCAGGAAATATTGTCACCAAACGAAGAGCAGTACTTAATTCAAAGCATGTGAATGCACTTACATGTTTAAAGTCATAAATGAAACAACAGTGACTAGGTGAGTCTTCATGTAAACTATCATTTGACAGTAGATATTTTTTTAACTTACATACTCCAACGTTAAGTCATATCGGACGATGAATGGAGCGGGTGAAATGATGCTCAAATGAGCCCAGAGTCCATAGAGCTTAAAGTTACCCGACATTCGTATTTCAGGATAAGGGAAAATCCCAGAAATAGCTTATCCAGGTAATTCACCCTCACCGAGATTCGAATTCGGCAGCTACCGAGGCGGGCCTTAGTAGATATTGATACAATACATTACCAAATAATTGCTTACAAAATATTGTAGATCTAATTCAATAATATATAAAGTATGTGCACTTGATGCAAACACAAATTTTGAATCTAATTTCCGAGCAGATAATATCTCGATTAATCGATAGATTAAATGATTAAAGTAACATGGTTAATCAATTAAAAATTTTGATCCATCTACTACACTAGTTATACAACAAGAAATATTTTAAATTGCTATGTATACAAATAACACAAATTGTATTATGAGCTCCTTTTTTTCTGAATCTGTTTTAATCTATCTTGTATGCTTTCACAGCTATACAAAATTATATTCAATTAGAAATGGGGAGATCTAAACAAATCATTAGGAAAAGAGGCTACATATTCTATTCCTCATATCGGTGTTTCAAATCGTTTTGAGGAAAATAAAAAAACGGAACAATACGAAAGTAAAAAAAGGTAAACATATTAAAATAGTAAATTACTTCCAATGGATGAGCTAGTCTCTTCTTAAAAGTGAGCCTTAATTCAGTTCTACTATCTATTGCTATTTCTGTTAGCATTGAGATAGAGCAGCATTAAACACGGGGAGGTTGAGGTTTGCGGAGCACAGTTTGGAAACCGTATCAGCTCCAGTTTATTAAGCCAGCATATTATTAACTCGCGTCTCTCCAGGTCGTGGGTCACAGACACTGCCAGGTCCGCCCTCCTTTATGACATTCGCTCGGAAAGAAACTGCAAGCTGACCTTGAAAACCTGCTGTCTGGTGCGAGAGTATTGTTGGACCTTTATGGCAGGCAGCTTTTAATCACTCCAAAGACACCGTGTAGCGTAAAACAATAAACGTTTATAAGTACCTTTCTTTACGCCGGCAAGCACTTTAACCAAAAATATTCAACCCTTCAGCTGCAGAAGTGCTAACTTTGACGATGCTTACTTTATGCGCATCTGGCTTGCTTCCTTTGAACATCAGACATCGCAAATCATTTGGCTCATTTTTCGTTTTATTCCCTCTAATACCCACTTACAGTAAGTAGAAGCACTGTGTTCCAAAATATGCAATGTTGAAGTTTCAACGGAAATACATGACCTCTTGACTCGCAACAGAACAGCAAAAAAATGTTTATCGGTGAACAGAATAACTAAAAAACGAAATACCAGATAAGTAGCAGACTTGGTATTTAAGTTCAGTATCTTCAAATATTTTACGCGAATATTTTCAAAATTTTTTCCTCCTTTACTGCCGTTTAAACCTTTGAAAACATTATCAAAAGCGGTTGTACTTATCTTAATTATTGGCACATATTTAAGATATTTATATTACAAATAAAATTTTAATCTTGAATTTCCTGGAAATAGCCTGTGAGGTCATCTTCATTTGGAGGAATTTTATAAGTATAATTTCCTATAATGGATCAACCAAAAAATGTACACAAAATGTTATAAGAGAATGTTAGCTTTCTTTAAAATACAGAATTAATTTGAAATACCTTTTTCTGTCACCAGCCATTTGTGAGGTATTCATATTATTAGTTTGAATGTTTCAATATTTTGTAAGTTTTAAAGTGCTGCCGCTATTTACTTTTTTCCCTATGCCAGGAAGCAGTATGGAATTTAAGACCAGCACATCCCGACATATGTATCGATTCTACTTTCTGACGCTCCCATTGTAGCTACAACGAAATGTCCAATGGCAGTATTTGTACAAAGTCTTATTTCGATTTCGATTAGCATTAAGCAGATAGCTTTCGTAGCAATAGTTAGTAGCCTAGTGTAAAAATAAAGGGTGGTGGGTAGAGAAAGTGATGAGAAGGTAATCTAGCAGATGTTTTTAATTGATATCTTTAACATAAAAGAAGGAGAAAAAACAGTATAGATAAGAAACTTGGATAATGTGATTTTATATTTAAGAGTCACATTGACCTCTAAGCATCTGATATTGTATGGTCATAGGCATTTCTCTTCCCGTTATTATTTCTGAAGTACCTTGTATGTGATGCCCTTCTTGTATTTAGAGAAATTTCTATATACGTATGCATTTTCTTATAACTAATATCGAATTTTGAACGACCAGAGGGCAACACCATCGCATCATATGTTCAAAAAATAGATTTTCATTACTTTGTAACCTTTGCGAAGATAGGCATTTTTTAACTAACCCGAGATGAAACTGGAATCTTGAGAATGTGTATAACAAAGAATGTTTTGTGAAAGTCTAGAAATACTCAAAGGTGATTTGTTATATTTTGCATTACACAGAATTTAATCTGAGAAAATAATAACTGTGGTAAATCTAATATGTTATATATATTCTTAGTGTGATTATGATCAAAATATTTAGAATACGTTTAAGAACATGAAAACTTTCCATATATGGGATGGTTTGGTCTAGAGTGGGTGGAACCGTATGTACACGGTGTTCATTTTTATCTGTAATTTTACCGCGTAAAATTTGACGTCATCAAGCATCGATGATGGAGCGAGTTTATATACGATTCCCCTAGCGACTTCTGATCGTAACTGATGTGCTGACAGAAGCTGCGGCCTCCCTCTACCGGCAGGTAAATATACTATTTGAGAGGTGGGTCTGCCCGCGCAATATAAAGGTGCGTAATTTCGCCTGGTACGTAGATATGGTAACTGTTTTTTAAAAAAATATATACTGCAATGCAATGGACTGCAAAGCTAATTATGCAGCCATAAAAGTATACCATGAAGAATATACGAAATGATAAGTCAATGAGCACTTATTTCAGAATAATCATCTGATTTTCTGTTATAGTAGACATATATGCATATTGTAGGTAAACCTGTCACATAAAATAGAAATATATCAATTTGATCTCAATTATTTCTATCACCACAGGTTCCTCACAATGAAACTGCATTACAAACCATAAAATTAGCAGAACATGTTCTAGGAATGAAAAATAAATAAATTAGTATCACAATATGTACAAAACTCTTATCCAAGTCTAAACAAGAAAGTATCTCTATTATATAGTCTTATGTGTCCATTTTCTTATATTTCACTTCTCTCTTCCCCTTAAACTGTTTGTATTGCGAGAAGGTATGCTTGAGGCCTTTCTGTCTTATTTATTGCTTCTAGATTAGGACCAGTCACTTTATAGCATCCTGTGTCTCTTTCTGCAAGTAACTGATCCTGTATCTTGGAAATGTTTGATGCACCTACTGGCTTTTAAAGACATAAGATGCCAACATTAAAGTACATTTTAATTAAGCGTGAGAGGGACAAAAGCTTACATCGTATACTGATGAAACGTATCGATCTCACCCCTGGGGGTGTGGATTTTGAGTCCCGGGTATAGGACCGGTGCCCACTCAGCATCGTGAGAAAAGTGAGGAGCTTCCGATAGATAAGCGGCCCTGGTCACGAAAACCAACGTTCCGGCTGCGGGATGCCGAGATTTTGACCACATCTCCTCCCCGTATTGGATGATCGCCCACCTCTGCCGTGCGTAAGTGGCCGTGAGGCCGGCAGTCAGGTTGGTAGGCCTTGGCCCTCTTAGAGCTGTTGCACCAGTGGTTAACCTTTAACTGATAAAACGTAAGACGTTTATGTTGCAAACAAAAGTAAGTATGTCAATTTGACGGTATCTGGCCATTTGACAACATTACGTTGCGAGGGACTTGTCTGAATGCTGGATAGCGTTACATGGACTCCTTTATACAGCGGTTTAAATTATACTTATCTGTCACACCGATTTAAATGCCGGTACGAAAGTAGCATTCAACCATGAAGACGCGGTGCTCGGTGAAAGGGGTGGCTGGATGTATTAGTTACCAGCGCAACCACACTGAGCGCTGTAATTTGCTTACTGTTCCGCAAAAGTTACCGCTTCTTCTCCGTAGAGGGCACTACAATTTCAAAATACACTCACCAGTCAACTATGACGTCCTTCTTGATCAACCGGAGGGCGGGAAATGACCAATAAAAATGAACACCGAGTATTTCGTGTTGGTGAACTTAATCACCAAGTTTGCCATTCACCAACCTTCAGTTTCTGAACTACCGTATTTACAAAGATGCGCACATGTTTTTTATTCAAGTAACCACAAAACTTATATTTCGGTGAAATATCAATATCGAAATAATCGAGAGACCACAATAGTTAGGTAAGTGATAGAAAAAGAATAAGCATTTTGGAATAATATTTCGCTCAGTGTGTATGTAGGTGTGAGTTTAAATTGAGCATCATTTTTGTAGAATTCCGAAATCCAAAACGAGAGTTTACATTAATTAGGATATCATAAGTTTTTTAGATAATAGTAAATAAATAAACCCTGGCGCGGCAGCCCAAGGCCTAACAGCCAGAGTGGCGACGTCACGCTCACATAATGTAGAGGTGGGCGATCATCCAACCGATAAGGGGAGGGGATGTGGTCAGCATCTCGGCATCCCCTGCCAGAATGTTGGTTTTCGTGACTAGGTCCGCTTACCTATCGTAAGCTCCTCACTTTCCTCAGGATGCTAAGTGGGCACCGGTCCTCTGTCTGGGACTTAAAATACGCACCCCGTGAGTGGGATCGAACGCGGAAAGCTTTCTGCCGCATGCTGCCTTAGCCCGCTGCGCCACGGCGCAGGACTTACGAGATAATGGCATCACAAAATATATATCAGAATTTTCTAAAAATTGAGAACTTTAATGTTCATTGAACTTCATGTAACTGAGGAAAAGAAAGGCAATGACAAACGGAAGCTCATAAAAAGCTACAGTTCTCGACAATTTCGCCTATATTAATAACATTTACTCGACACTATATTATGTTAATGTTTTCAAACTAAAATAGTAAACAAATTGACGTCCGTTACTGTTTAGTAGATATTTGCAAGAGTAGGTACAAGTGCTTTACGAACACAATTTTTATCTTGCAAAATTCTAGATAAAAAGAGGCTAATGTTTCACATTAAGATAAAGATGTGAAACACAGATAACATCTTAGCAATGCCATCTGCAACTTGACTATTGTGCAATAGGGACAGAACTTCGGATAGATACTTTCAACTTACAAACCTAAACTAATTCGCAAAGACTTTCAGGTTATCTATTTCACGCTTTGCGTTTTCGATCCACGTGATCAATGTTTCTTATTAACGTATGTTTGCATTTATAGGCAGATGAAAGCTGTATTAATAAAACCGTATGCATAATAGCATCGGTTTAAAGGATGGGTCTTATTTCTACTTCTTGTGATCTAGTCATTAATTGTTGTAATCTGTTCAGGTTAGGATTGCATACACTTCCTGGCTTTTTGAGAGCGTTAGTTTTTTAACTGGGCTTACTATTTGAGTGGGATGTCAGGCAGCGGTTTTAAACTATAATTTTCGATAAATTGTTTAATCCGGCATTGTGATGGGCCGTTTTACCAAACTCTAACATATTTTGTTCATACTCATATTCATGCCATACTTAATGCCTTCCTTATACAAGCAAGCCCATCAGCGTCAAAGGCGACGTCATAATACAATAAAATGCTCTTTCTTAACACCATGGTAACATGCACGAAGCAAATGCTGCATTAATGTTTGTAAATAGTGTAAAAGAAGCTGTTATGTGCTATATAAGGGATGATGATGACGACTTATTGTGCTCATTCAACTAAAACAAATATCGCAATGAAAGTGTGAATTTAAAAAAAAAACTAAAACGTTGTATAAAACTACTTTTGTGTTTACACACCAATTTACTTGTATTATAATTAAAGTAGACCTGAGTATGTCTGAACCCACAAAGTAAAATATAACATTCTATAACGTTTTTGAAATGTATCTTTAATCACTTTTTCTCCACTTTCTATATTTATGCGAAGTGAAGTAAAAGAAGTCAACTGGAAAGAAAACTTTTACATGGGAAGAGCTCGCCACTTTAGCCCACGCCTGGTTTACCATTGGTCCCTGGTGGTCGTTTTCTGCCCAATTGTATCCAACTCTAATACAGTTTTTATTTACAGTCGAATATAAAGAACTAATTTAATGTGACACAGTCTATTGTTGCTCAGAGGAGGCTTACTTCGCATAGCACACTAATACATAGAAAAAGTAATCTCAATAAAAAAAATAATGAACCGAAGTATAATCTCTGTAAAGGCTGTTCTGCATGTCTTTGACGTTATAATCACACCATAGTCACCTAGCCAATCAGCGGTAATATTTGTGACTATAAAACCAAAATGATATAAAGTTAATTTTATTTCAAGTCATAAAAAGTATTTCTGTTATTCAAATTTTGAGTTACTAGCAATCAAGTTTAGATGGAGGCCACTGCTGCTGCTGCTGCTAGTACCAATAATAAGGAATGCTAATAAAATTAATTTTAATTGTAAAACAATTTTAGTTATGAAAATTATTTCCTTTTGATGACCTTAAGTTGTGATTTTCATTTTAAATTTCTTGTGCTATAAATCTGGATTTTCTCATTACATTGTAAGTACCTTGGATCAAATTATCTGTGTTTCAAAGCTACAGTTGTTAAAAAGTTCAGTATATATGTTGCAATTGAAAATTCTTTTGCGTTCAGATATTTGTATGCACTAGCCCAGCAACTTTCGAATTACAATAACATGCCAGTTCCTCATTTGTTTCGATAAGCGGAGTTCCGGTGTTTCTAAGTTGAAAGTATATATGTTTTGATAGATTTCCTGCATTATAGTTGCATTGCAAACTTCGGTATGCTACATTTCAAGAGTTGGTTCTAAATAATGTTGAAGATCCCATTAAATACTTTGCACAATATTTTCACCCATACATTATAGTTTGATCTTGTTACGAAATTGTCATTTATTTAGCATCGACTTTTAGAATAATCAAATCGAGTAAGGTCTCCCAAAACAATGGAAATCGTTCTAGCTGTAAAAGGAAAGACTAACTCAATATTATTGAACAGTGCATACACCGCAAAGCTTTACAATTAAACCTCATATCACTGAAATGAAGCTATATAATAGCAGTACGAGAAAAAGTACAAAAAGCACTGTTGTGGCATAAATTCGGTTTTACTGTAACCCACAAAAACTTTGTTCTCAGAGTTATGAAAACCATGATTCCGCTGTCAAGCATTTTATGGTTATTTTCATCGTCTACGTTTATTTCTTTTAATATTTCCATTTCTTATTCCCTTTATACCGCACTTGGCTGTTCTTTCTTTGTGTTTGCTCGGATCTGCGCTTATTTATAGGGCCTCTTTCCTTGCAGCATATTTCTATTCACTTCGCAGTCATTATTTGTTTCAACATTAACAAGTTTTACAACCAACAAGTACACCAGAAACTGTTAAACTTGAAATTACAGACGCAAGAAAAAAAATCTTAATTAAGCATGGAGCTGTTTAATACAATTCGCGAGAAACAACAGCAACTCTGATTAATAAAACTCAGAACAAAAGCGTATCGCTTTCGCATTATCAACAGGTTAAGTTCCTAGACAGAAATAAAACCGCTGTTCATTTTAAATATGGATGTATGTGCATGACCTCTACAGTTGCGACACAATGTACTCTATACCTCCTGCGTGTGCACATTCAAAGACTGTAAGTGGTTCAACGACATTTGCAAACGGTCACATTTTATCGTTTATTATGCCATTAGAAATGAAATAACGAATCGTATAACC
>CM060950.1:330460993-330510993 GCA_030765055.1 Mantis religiosa
TAGCAAGTGCAGAAATTACACCCTAAATCCAATTCCAACATTTCATGGAAATTGTTAATGGGACAATGCCACTTTTCCGATACCCATATCTGTTATCAAAATAATGTCTCATATTACTTTTCCTACTACGTACTTATCTCGTACTAAGTAGAGCAAGTGCAGAAATTACACCCTAAATCCAATTCCAACATTTCATGGAAATTGTTAATGGGACAATGCCACTTTTCCGATACCCATATCTGTTACTCACTCTATAAAAAGCTGTAACGGCGGTAGCTTGTCTTCACTGTTGTTCTTAGTAGTTTTCTGCGTATCAACGGATGCAACCAACTTTGATTTTACTCATCTTTTTCAGATGACGTAAATGACGTTCTGACAGACAGGAATATGATATGCTGTACATTGTTTTGCAATAGAGGTCCCGTAAACTTCAGTCATGGTATGAATATAACATATTCTTTTTCTTCTTCACTTCAGGGATTAGGCATTTCTGCCTGTTCCGTTTTCGCATTACATCAATTATTCCCGTCTTCTTTTATGGCGTCCTACATCTCATCTTCCATGAGGATGGTATCTTCTTATTAAACCCGGTACTCTTTCTTCGTCCATTCTATTCATATGTTCTTTCCAGTTCTGTATATTTTCTTCTATTTCTCTGTAACTTATATATGCTTAGTTCCTCTCGAATAGTTTCATTACTTATTAAATCTCGTCTAGTACACTCTTTAACTCTTCTTAAGAATCTCATTTCTGCTGCCTGTATCTTACTTTTATCTCTTTCTTTTAATATCCAGGACTCATTTCCATACATGATCACTGGAACTACTCATCGTCTTATAAAATTTTAACTTTGTTTCTTTCCTTGCTTTGTTCTGAATGTAACATGTTTCTTTAAATTTGTTCAATTGCGTGACTTACCACCTGAGGCAAACCCGCATACCAGTGTTAAACTGATCGGGTTCTAATTGGAGCTATGTGTTCTGTTATCCTCAGGTGAATGGTTGTAGGAAATGGATTTTGGTGGTTGTTGGCTACTCAGTCGTATTAATAACACTTTGGTTGTTGTAGAATTATTTGGTTTAATTCCTACTAAGTTTTGCTTATCGACTCGGATCGGTGACCACCTGTTAGTAAAATTCCTAACACAAATTCAATTTTACTTGAAACCCTGGATTACTTTGTTAAAGTTACTTGAGCGTGGTTTCTATTCCTTCTTTATACGGCGACTACTTTGCTCTAATAAACTTCTAACGCTGCTTCCACTAACGCTGGTTGCGCTATTCTTAACTTGCCTACATTTCAGACTTATAAATCTTCGTTTCTCTTCTTAACGCGCATGAAAACGTCCTTCCTGCCGTAGTATCACCGTTTAAGTAAGTTTTTCTTACTTCACGATTCAGTTCGAACCTTATTCTGACCCCCCCCCCTCTAACTTTATCACATCACCAAACTAGCTCACCCTTCTCAAATGTTACATTATTATTGGTTTCTCATTTATTTCGAATGTTCGCATTGGTTTGCAAAACTCATCTAACTCATTGAAGTTCAGCCCATCCTGAGTTGGGGAACGCCTACCCTGAGTTGTTTGTAACGGTATACATCGTTATCAAATCAGCGAAGTAAATCCCTTTAGCGTTCATGCTCAACTGCATTTTGAAAGCCCCTTTATCCCAACGCATTCCTGGCTGGAAATGTTCTGTAGTTTTCAGACACTGAACTTTTCATAGCACAAAAAAGTAATGGTCCTTCCTTCCTGTCCTTCCGACGTGTACAGATTTTTACAATAATATTTATCCTTCTTGCCTGGATGCTAGCATATATGTTATATTAATAGCAAAGCATTTTATCAATTTATCTTCTTTTTTAATTATCTGATTTCGATTAATTCGCCGCCTCCTAATCGCTGCCTGATACTGCGGTTACACACCATGCGAAAATTTTCATCCAGTGTATTTTACTCACTACTCCATTATTATTTGCTACTTCCTACTTAGTTTAACGTTTTACTCACCTTTTATTCAATATCACTATTGTGAATTTTTACAACATAATTTTATGGTAATTAATCGTAGGATATACCTCACCAGAGTTGGCTTCTAAAACACAAACTAAAAGATAGAAGGAAAGAATTATTATTTCCATGTGCTCTATTATCTCACGTCTTATATATCTGATCGCCAAGCCAGGCGATTTCAGAAACACGACTTTGGTTGAACTAAATTAGCTTCATTTACAAATCAGTTAACACTGCCTGTTATCCGAGTACTCCAAACATTGCTTTTCATGCTTTCATATACATACAAGGCTATATGGAATGTTGCATTCATTCACTCACAGGAAACCAGTTAAGTACACTCCAGCAGCTGTTTAAGGGTGTGTGCGTCACAAAAAGTGAAATATCGACTCCTTTCATTTCTTATCCAAACACGAAGTTAAACGCAACAGCTTTCAATAATGCAAAACTTAAAAATTTAGAATTATGGAAGTTCTATCTCAAAGTATTAGACATACTTCGATACCACCGAGTTGAGATACCGAGATCCCATCCATACTAAGAATAGATGTTGTGAGCTTCCCTGAATAAAAAAAAAAAAAAAAAATAACTTTTTAGAAAATGATAATTGTGCATATATGTATGAACCAAAAAGGAGAAGTCTGTTAAATACCAAACGTAGTACTTAAGCTCAGCATATTTTCCAAGAATGCGATACGAATATTTTCAAAGATGCCCTCATCCCACACTACTCTTTTCATGGAATGTGTCTCAAACATGTTTATTTTCTTAAATATTTTCAAATATTTCTATTAAAATACCAAACTAAGTGCATATTTTTATAAAAGAACTTAAATGAATATCTTGACTTTTCTGAGAACATCCCCGGAACCGCTCTTCATTCTGAATTACCTTTGCATAACTAGTAAACCATAAAGGACAGAATTTTACTGGATAAAAACTCCGATCTCGTTATAGCACAGCACTTATGTTAAATAAAAATGTTTGTGGAATTAATCATTTTCGAGATATTCCTGTTTAGGTTTGACTCTTCAAATACCCATACTTTTCTCAAGTGGGAGGTCATTATTGTGTGCGTGTGTGTGTGTGTGCGCGCGCGTGCGTGTGTGTGCGTGCAATTTTGTGTCCCTTTTTCATCTTATGATCATTCGAAGAGCGTGGAAATTCAGTCATTGCATAGCCACATGCTCATAAAGACTCTGACAATAACTTTACTTCATTGTACAACGAAATAAGTAACTGTGTGAATTAACAGTTTATTTGGATTAATACTGAGTAGGTAAGGTAATAACTTGAAAGCAGTGTCACCCAATTATCGGAAGGCACGACCAACTGGCAGGTACGGTGGGGGACAGAAAGCATTTCGCCTACGCCTACCCTTGTGACTGGTTGGCGCTCGCTGATGGGGTGGGGGAAAACTACCACAAGCCACTAGACCGTCCCTTTCCCCTCCCCCTGACTTCTGGAACAACCATTAAGTTTCATCTATCCCGGAAGCTTCTGGATTCGCCAGTTGGTGCCTATATAAGCGATGCGTTGGTCTGGAGGAGAGTTAGTTCTTCGCGAGCAGCCCTGTAGAGTGCAGCGCTAGTGAACGGACGGGAAGATTGCTTACGTGTTATCAGAGGAGTACGAAGCGTATTTCTACGGGAATAAAGAACGATCTGAATTTCTGCAAGTTGGATTTTAACTCTACGAACCCACAAAGTCCCAGCTGGTGTCAGGAGTGCGACCTACCACAATGGAGGCCGCATTGGCACCGATTCTAGCCGAGTTGAAAGAAATGAAGGTGGCTAACGACAATATCACCGAGAAAATGGAAGAGAAGTTAGAGACAGCAAATAACAACTTGGCCGCGACGATGACCGCGAAGATGACCGAATTAACAAATGAAATGAAGGCTGCCAATGAGGCCCTCGCCGCCAAATTTAAGGAGCAGTTGGCCGGCGTTAAGGAGGATGTCACGGAGCTGGGCGAGCGCGTCGAAGACCTGGCGAGCCGCGTTAATGAGCTGGAAGGAATGGCCGACAGCAGCGTCAAGTCCCTGAACGCCATGGTGGAGGACATCGTCGGCAGGAGGTTGAAGAATTTGAAGGCCGACGCGCCGGGACGCGACACATCTGCGCGCGTCAAACCTCCCCAATACGACGGCGTGTCAATGTTCGAGGTCTTCCGCCGCCAGTTCGACATGCTGGCCAGGCATAGCATGTGGTCACAGAAGGAAGAGGCCGCGCAGCTAATAGCCAACCTCCAGGGACGGGCCGCAGAAGTCCCCAACGCGGTCCAGACGGCGGCGGCTCCCAAGGATATCTGGGAAACCCTGGAGAACCATTTCGGGAACCACCGTCTAGCCGCAGCCTACCGCAGTCAGCTGAAGACAAGGTCGCAACAGCCAGGGGAGACGCTGCAGGAGTTCGCCTGGCAATTGAGCAGCTGGCTAGCAAGGCCTTGTTTGACCTCCCCCCGGAGTTCGTATCCCGGGAAGCCGCCTACGTCTTTGTTGACGGGGTACGAGACACCGAGATTCGTCAGCACCTAATGCTTGGCGATTACACAACCATCCACGAGGCGCTAACGGCAGCATTGAGGATGGAGGCGGCCAAGGTGACGGCGCGATAGGAAGGCCAGCGAACCAGGAACATGATGCTGGACTAGAAGACGCCTGTACACGGGCTATGTGTAGCCAGGGCATTGTTGCCGTGCCGTGTCAGTGACACTGCTAAATCCAACGGACACCGATCACGACGTCCAGGCTGGGACGAAGTTGGGGACGTGCGAGCCCGTGGTCAGCGTGGCAGCAATCGACAAGACCGATGAGCCGCTGCCGACGCAACACCTGTGGCCCCAACTAGAAGGCTTACTGGGGAGGGCGGCCGACCACCTGACTGCAGAACAGCTGGAGATGGTTCGGCAACTGTTGAGACGGTACCAGCGCGTCTTCAGCCAATTTAACAATGACTACGGCCAAACGGACAAAGTGCTTCACCGCATCGACAACAGAAACGCCCGGCCTATTCGGCAACAACCTAGACGTGTTCCGCTGGCAAAACAAGCGGCGGTACGAGACATGCTGGAGGACATGCGATCCAGGGGAGTAATCGAAGAGTCTGACAGACCTTGGTGTTCCCCTATAGATCTGGTGACAAAGAAGAACGGCGAGCTACGCTTCTGCGTAGACTACAGGAAGTTGAACGCTGTCACCCAGAAGGACTGTTTCCCCTTACCCCGGTTTGACGACACCCTGGACACGCTAGCTGGTACTCAGTGGTTCTCGACCCTTGACCTGAAGTCTCTAGACCCGAGAGACAACGAGAAGACGGCATTCTCGACAGGCTAAGGGCTTTAGCAGTTCACAGTTATGCCCTTTGGCCTCTGCAACGCACCAGCTACCTTCCAACGCCTTATGGAATCAGTGATGAGAGGACTGATTTATGACGCCTGCCTGCTATACCTGGACGACATCATCATCGTCGGCAAGACTTTCTAAGACCACCTTGGGATCTGAGCAAGGTGCTACAGAGACTGCAGGCGACCAAATTGAAGCTGAACGCGAAGAAGTGTCAGCTCATCCGCAAGGAAGTCAACTACTTGGGCCACATAGTCTGACCAACATGAGTGGCCACAGTCCCGGAGAAGAAACAGGCCGTGAGAGATTGGCCTCACCCAAAGGATAAGAGAGAGTTGCGCAGTTTTCTGGGGCTGTGCAGAAATTACCGCCGCTTCATAAAGTGGTTCTCTAACATCGCCAAACGGCTTACTCGCCTGACAGAGGAACACCGACCCTATGTGCGGACGGATGATGCTGAAGTCGCTTTCCAGCACCTGCATTAGACACTGTGCAGTGCTCAATTTTGGGATTTCCACAACCAGGTGGCGCTTTCATCGTGGACACCGACGCTTTGGAGGCGTCCTATCGCAAGTTCCACGAGCGGGTGATAGCCCACTACAGCAAGACGCTATCCAAGGCAGAGAGAAACCACTGTGCCCTGTGTCCTGACGATACTACTGCAATTGATGCAGCTAAAACACTATTTTCAAACAGCAAAAATTGAAGAGAACTATACTACATAAGGTTACAATTCAGTTGATTAACCAAGGAGTCACAGTGTACCTGAGAAAGGTACAAGTCTGGAAAGTTCTCTAACTATACTTAACAAGACTGTTTCTGGTGTGAAAATTATTGGGGAAGAAGTCGGAAGAATATCTAATAAAATAGAAAGTACTTGTGATAAAAACTCTGAATACGAAACTGTGTGTCGCATTTCTCAATTCACAACCGTTGAAATGTTTGATACTGCCTGCAGTGAACAAACAAATCACTTTTCCAGTGATTTAGCGCATTTAAAGTATGTTCCAGTCGTAGCAGAAGATGCGGAAAGGAGCTTCTCACAGTATACACAAATCTGCTTTCCAACAACAGCGTTCCTTAACATTTGAGAACGTTAGCAGGTTATCTACTGCAGTCACTCTAAATAAGGTAAACTTTTTGTATATTTATCTTCCTGAAACATAGATATTCTCGAGCTTAAATTATTATCAATTTTAATTCACCTGTAACCTTAGATACTTAAGAATTGCGCTGTACTCTCATACTCGAAATTAGGACTATATTTTAAAGTAATCTTTCAGATCATATTAGTGATCCTTTTAGGTTATTGGAATCCGGGCCGAAGTCATAATCATAGGCCTGAGCTCGCTACAATTATTCTATAAAAATTCTAAAGTAACTTGCTTCCAGATATTTTTGGATTTAAGTATATTCTCTGTACAGTTAATCGCCTAAGAACCATTGAGGATTAAACCCTACGCAAGAGTTTTGGGGCAACGAATTTTACCCATTGGTTTAATAACTATTACAACTCTGCAGGTATGGGAAAACTATATAAGTTTACATTATGATTTTGAAAGGGCTTGAGATGTTGTTACAAGAGGCCCGAAAGTAAACCTATATATTTTGGTTTACAGAAATGCTTGTCAAGTGTATAAATTTGCGAATAATAATGCTTGATCCACTGATAGAATTACTTGATCTTTCATGTGATACCAAAAGATAAAATCACACCCTTAAGATGAGTAAACTCATAGAAAGAATCATATGGTTGTTATAATCATTAAAGCTAATCTGAGACATTACTTTAATATGACTACGAGGCCATAAGTGTGCCTAAGATAAGTACATTTATAAACGTCAATATGCAATAAAATACAAAGCGTTAAAGCGGATCAGCTAAACAGAATTCTTGCATCAAACTTAGAATCAAAGTAATCGATCCTCTTACAGAAGAATAAATGAATGTTTACAACATAACTATAAGCGACCTGTCACTTAACGTATTAAATTCGTTCAAATGGCCTGAGGAGCCAGATATAAGGTACCGAAAATAAAATATAATGCACCTCTGTAATACATTTAGAAGCTCAGATCGTAAGAAAATTATTAGAGCTTTCAGAAAGTACACAGAATATAGAAGTTATTAAAGAAAGCTAGATAATCTACTGCAAAATCATAGAAAAAAATCACAGAACTTCGGACACTACGGCTTGTACACGAAAATCTGAATATGAACGCTCACTTAGCTCCACGAATGAGAATTACACATAAAACAGCTTAGTTTTTTCATGTAACATATAATTGAATGTTCATATTTTAACAGAACCTCCTTTTTCTGAATTTATTCAGAATCTATGCAAAATCAATTGGGAGGCGGTCACAAAAATTTCTCTGGCCATAAGAGAAAAATGATTGCAGAACACCCTTCCAGAAAGTAAAGAACGTTTTAAAGAGTTAGAGTAATTTTCCAACTTAATCCCTCACTATATTAACGTAATAAAATATCTGACTAGTATTCACATGGCTTTCGCTAATAATTTTTCTACAGACTGTTTTAAATAAGCTTATTATTCTATATCCTTGTTAATCCGGATATATTTCCAATTCATATTCACTTATTTCGTTGTAGGATACAAGTAAAATATTATTCTTGATGAGCTTGTCCCTATATGATGGCTTTGAAATTCCGTATTCTTTGCATGACCATTAGGACAGCATCTTGCCAGTTGAGAAAATTATTTTAAGAGGTTTAGAAGAGTTCAGCGAATAATAACGAGTATCCTGCAAACGGTTAATTCCAGATGAAAATTGTATTTGATACAAGTGAGTGGTTTAACGAAATCTATATTTTTATGCTGTAACATTTTTATTATTTCTTATCACTTTATCAATTATACAAGAATGAACAGGAGTTAACAAGCGTTCACCAGATAATTAAGGATTTTCATTTGTTATAAATATCTTAAAAGTATTCTATTTTAATGTAATTATCTGGCCTTTTTTGTGAAAATAAAAATATAACGCAAATTGCTTCCATGTAAGGAGTATTTTGGGGCTTGGGAATATGGTTGAAAAGTTTCTTTAAAGATGCTGAACTTAAATTCCCAAGTTGGAATGTACTTCATCTTTAGCTTTTCAGTTACGCTTTCCATAGACTCAAATACACACACGGATCACTTCATAAAATCTTATATTACATTCACATAACTTTCTTTGTCCAATGTCGTTAACTTTTATACAGCGACTAAACAAAATATTCCTAAGGAAGCTTATATAGTAGAAGCCCGAAATAACGCGGTTGTTGGGGACATCCTTTAACCCCGCGTTATAACCTTACCATGGTATACAGAGTTGTAACACTAGAAGGGACAGAAAATCAATCCCGCGCATTTGGAGGAGGGAAATATGTATGTAATAATAAATTACTGAATAGTAATAAACTCTCGTATATTAGGTAAATATATTGTAGTACTTTTAAAATTACTCATCGGGTATGCTGGGAGATGTATTACAGTCCGTAGCGGATATTTATTTATATTACTCTATGCATATTTTACACCAAACTAACTTTTGCTTGTTTTAAAAAATCAGTAAGTCTTACTTGACGCACTGATGCGCTACGTTTTCTCTCTGCGTTGTGTTTGATTGTGGCAAGATGGGGAAGATCAATGTTGTCTGATTAATGTTTCCTCGCCATCCAAAGAATCACATTGTTTAAATGAGTTATCACTTCATTAACATTTGGAATGTGTTCTTGTGCCTCCACGTCATCTTCACCCCTATCATCCTCACCGTCATCTTGTTCTTCAGTAATTCTTGTTGTGGACAAAATTAAGCGAATTGTTGCGTCAGCTTCATGTCATACTCAGATAACGTACCTGCTCCTTTCC
Organism: Mantis religiosa; assembly: GCA_030765055.1. Lineage (NCBI taxonomy): Eukaryota > Metazoa > Arthropoda > Insecta > Mantodea > Mantidae > Mantis > Mantis religiosa. Next base: position 330,470,229 of record CM060950.1, read on the forward strand.
CTCCTCACCTGCAGGACACGATTTCATTCAGCAGTATTATATACATCGTTACTTTCCTGGAATGGAGCGGTCGATGTCAACGAACACGGGTGGTTGCGAAAATTATACTGCAAAACCTATGTTTGTGGAATATTTTTATCACAGCTTTTCAAATAAGGTAAAACAATGCTTTTTAACAGGGACATACTTTACCCGCATTCAATCTGAATCCGCGGTATATTGGATCACGCTATTTCGGGCTTCTACTGTATTTATACCTATGTCACGCTAATCAAGATAAATATCTGCAATATAGACCCATTGCGCATTTCTTTAAAATAGGAGGATGGAGGATACTCAGTTATTTAGAAAATTTGGTTCACTATATGTCAGCCTAAAATTTCCATGCTGTTCCTATAATATAGCGAGCAACAGCTGAAAAGTGGTGGTATTTAAAAAGCAAAAGACAAAATAATACAAAAGCCATACATTTAACAGCAAATATCTGGGAATTGGCTCCTAAAGAAGTTATCTGAAATAAAATTTCTGTTAAAAGATGCCTACATTTCTTGTGCAGTAGATTTTTGCGTGTCAAATTATACTTTCGTATGAAAAGAGCTACACATGGAATTCCGAGGTAGTGAAAGATACAGTTTTAATTTCATAAAATTATTATTTTTATTTTAATAAAAGTCATTCGAGCGATTTTCAAAAAAAAAAAAAAAAGAAATGAAAACCATGTAAACAGATATTTGGTGTTTGGGGATTTATTTGAAAATCTTCATGTCCTATCCTTCGAACTTACATACCAAGTTTGGTATTTATCCGACTTTTCATTTTCGAGTTACTTTGCTCACAGATATACAGACCTCTTACTAAAATGGTTTCTTGTTTTAAGGTGATTTCAAAATATGTTTTCAAATATGTAATATCGTTATCAAATTCTTGGGTGGATCATATTTCTTCTATTTACTGCATATATGGTAGAGAAGGTAAAAAGTTTTACACGTTCAGTATCCGCTTAAAACTGTGGTATGCTGTTGATACAATTGAGAACCACTCAACTGTGTAATAAAGGATATTTTCGGGATCACTTAGCTCCAGAACTTCTTCACCTATAAATAACAGTTTCCGAGACGTAAGGTTTCTAATTTACGTTCTATTGGCCTTTGTAACCAGCACAGATCCACAAGTGGAATTAGAAGTAAATAAAATGATCTATTTCGGATTGATTGCCTGGCAACTGCTTCATTAGTTTAGACAAATTTATTCCGGATCGTCCCAGTTCGCTCGGTCGCTGGATGGCGCTGACCCTGAACTAAATGGAGATACGTCGAGGAAGATGAATTAAAATTGCCTAATCTAAATCGCACTCCTTAAAATCCCGGCAACTTTGCCACCTGTCACAGTATATCACGTCTCTCCGAGGTCAGAAAAGCGCCACTTAGAATTGGGCCACTGCCTTGAGCTTTCACCGTAGTGTTAACAATATCGCATCATTATATCAATCAAGCTAATGCAGCGGTGTAGCGAGTAAACAAAACACTCACTTCCTGCTGCACTTCTAGCTGCGTCTTGAGAAACTGTATTTTCAAAAACAACTCGAAGTTAAATATACCGCTAAACTTATGATCGGCGGATAATATTTAAACCAAATGTTTGCTTATTTAAGGGAAGACATATCCCACCATTGTTAAATCTACTAAAACTCGTGACCCATTTCCTCAAACATGTCAGCTTGAAGATTTTAGAGTAAATAGATACTTGCCCTTTAACTCCCTTGATCAGTTTTAATAAAACGCGCTTGCTTATTACAGAAAATAACTTTTGCCCCGATTTATACAAGTCTTTGATTAAAGTTTGCCATACTAGTTATATTCTTTATAACCAAATCATCTTATTAACAACAAGACACATCAACAAAAGCATTTATGAGTTACTTTTATCATCTTTAAATTTAGTGTAGCTAATTTAATAGTCTCTCAGAAAACAGATAGTTTGCACCAGAAAATATCGTTCACAGAGTGTTCAAAGCAAACGTGGATAAAACAAACTTGGCCTGATTTGCAACGAAAGAACCACATGCATGAACGCATGCAACCTGGCATATTTAACAATAGTACTAATTTATAAAGGTAACTTTTACTTAAAAGATGAGCTGAAGTTTACCTATGTACTCCAAAATTTGTAGTAGTAATTGAACTTCTTCTGTGAAGTGATGCAGAATTTAATTATAAATATTGGGAGCACAGTGGTAAATTGTACATCAAACTGAAGAATAAATTGAAATGAATTAGACTACACAGAAACATTGAAGCTTTTGCTACATTTTACTCTACCATTAACTTAAGTCTGCAGAAGAGTACTTGCTGATACCGAAATTAAGGTTTGCCATAAGTAAAGAATCATGATGGATTTCAAAGGAATATAGGTTCTTTGTTACAACACGTGCAAGGGCAGTTGAGTCGAATAGCAGTTGTGGGTGAATAAGTTGTTTTAACAAAAGAAACGTAAGAAAGAGTGTCCTTAGCAGATTTCTAAAGGATGGCATTTGACCTGTTGAATAGGGTATTCTTTGGATCATTCATAATGGCGACAAAACAGCCACAAAGGGATCTTTGTGTCAAAAGAGGGTCGTCAAAAAGTGAAAGTTACATATACACCCACACACGCAGCTGTGGACAACAGTCTTCGGCGTGAAGCCGATTAGAGCACTTCGTGGCGGGCAAGCTATTGAAACAGTCCGAGGCGTGAAGCCTATTAGGGCGGTCAACTTGTTCTGTTTTGGGCCAGGCACACCAGAAATGTGAGAATATATTTGTTGGTTCATATATACGTGAGGAACGAATAAAGTTTACCGAGTAATAAACATTCTGCCATCAGTAACTCTAAACAGGGATATTGCTAACCCTTGGTCGGCAACTTCAATTTCGATGTTCTAAAAAAAAGAAGCAGTAAATAAATAAGTTTGAAACGGGCATTCCAGTGTCATTAAAATATCCTTCTCACACACATCCACGCATACCCTGTGAGAAACCTCATTGTTTTACCCTGAGCCACACATTATAATAGCTTCAAAGTAGCATCAACGTGGAACCCTTGCCATAATATAAAATTTAGTTACATCGCAAAGTGTCAAGAAATGCCTCTACTTCCCCTCCATCATGACCACCATAGCGGAAGAACTGGAAAAATCATAAGGAAAACCGTTCCATCTATAAGAAGGGGAGGGCCTATTTTATTTACGCCTTCGCAGTAATGGTCCCCAGGCCTGCCTTGTTTCTAATCAAGATGTATTTCGTATATCTGAAGGCGCCTACTTCTTACTTGTTTTAATAATTTTAGCACTGGTCAGGATTTCACTATCAGGAGTTGACATAAAATATGATGGGTGTGGGAACAAGGCAACTGACTCTTTCTGGAAACTGTTTTAAATTTTACGGACGAAACTTTTAACCACATCTCCTGAAGTCAAGCACCTTCACGCTCTAGATGAGATATTCCTCTGTGTCTAGTTTATAATTTATTGTTGATAAATAATGTTTTCTCCAATTCTAATTATAAACGATTAATTGTGGCGGTTAAATCGGTATGAGGATTTAATATTCAATATAGAAGAAGAAGTTGTGCACCGGTTTGTAAGAGAGAATTGTGAAAAGATATCTACATAAGTATGAACAGGAACAACAACTATGTAATTGAAATAGTGAGTTGATTGTTTCATGATGACAGTTAATTAGTTTTGCCAAAAAGTTTGCAAATGGGTGTTCCACTAAAAATCTTTGTATGCAAACATTTCTGAAGGGTTCACGTCCGTGATTATTCCAATGGCTTCCTGACTCGTCTTCTGTTCATTAAGAGCAAAGCTTACAATGTTTGCCTAAAGTATTTGATGAAATGTTTTCTTCTGTTTTTGACTATGGTGGTTTTCCAAAGTTTCTTTGCTCTTTGTTGACCCAATGGAAAAGAGTAGTCATGACTTCATGAGAGTGTATTTTCCCCCTGCTGAGTGGAAGAATTGGTTCTGGTTCAATAAAGAGAGTTTTCGCTCCTTTCATGCCCAGCCTGCTGCCTTTTCGTTGCCTTCAATGCCATAATGCCCAGAGACCCAGGTTACCAACTGGTTTTGTGTAGAGAGGATTATCAGGGATTCTAGACATCCCACACAATGTTGGGGTCCAGTTAGTGGGATTTCAGGACCAGCCTGGTTATCAATGAATACGGGAAAGAGAATGCGGCTTACAATCTACATTCATTCCACACGTACTCAGCGTTGCAAATACCTTAATTTCAAAAAGCTGCGAGCTAATTTCTTAAACTACTTTCAGAGAATGTTTTGTAATTAGTTCTCTGTTTTCCAAATTTTGAGTAACCTAATTTGAATTCCCACTGCAGCGCTGCCAAGTCTGTGATAAAGGATGGGGTAGCCCCACATAAAATAAACATTATTTGAGATGCGTCGATACTGAAGGAAGCTGATCGCACTTTCGGGAAACGCTTATTTTTGGGTTCCCCATTTAACTGCAGTGGTCATATCGGCGGCCGTTCTTTGGAACATACCGAAGTTGTTAACTCGTAAACGATGGGCTGCATCATTAGATCACGCAAGCGTTCGCACTCTCATTCATACTTCCAGACTCTGGAGAAAATAGGGAATCATCTTGATTGGAGAAAAATCCCCACCCCCAGCCCGGAATCAAACCCGGGACCCTCGCATACTAATGACAGATAGCCGTTGTATATTAAAATTCGTGTTAAACTTATTTTACTGCCTACTTTACATTTAATTTTAAGCTCTCAATTTCTGTGATACGTCATCGGTTGTATGAACAAAATTATTACGTATACCCATTAGGTACTGCTCACAAAAAATAATGCAATTTATTACTTAGTGAATACATGGTTGTTGCTTTTGTTTCAATCTTAAAGACTTGTATAAATGACAAAGGATCATTTATATTACAAATTATGTTGTATTACTGCCCATTCAGAAAAACAAAAAGGAATCCCAAATTTTTAAATATCTTTGACAAATACTGCATCACGTTTCAACACGGGATAAGCTAAAATGTAGTAATAAGTAATGTTCAAAAAATGCCTAATACTGCAACAAGTTAGCTCGTCTATGTATTATTATTATTATTATTATTATTATTATTATTATTATTATTATTATTATTATTATTATTATTATTATTATTATTATTATTATTATTATTAGTAGTAGTAGTAGTAGTAGTAGTAGTAGTAGTAGTAGTAGTAGTAGTAGTAGTAGTAGTAGTAGTAGTAGTAGTAGTATTTTTTTTTTGTAATTTACGTCCTCCAACGTTAAGTCATATTGGACGATGAATGGAATGGGTGAAATGATGCCCAAATGAGCCTGAGGTCCATAGAGCTTAGAGTTACCCAACATTCGTCTTTCAGGATAAGGGAAAACCCCGGAAAAGACCTTATCCAGGTAACTCACTCTAACCGAGATTCAAACTCGGGACCTCTTGAATGTGAGGCAGACATGTTACCACCACGCTACCGAGGCGGGCTCGTCTATGTAGCGCTTTCATCTGTACCCTAAACTAATTTCTATACGAAGGAACAGGATATATATGTAATAAGGTATTCATTAGATATTCAAGCTGTATATTTAATTTCTAATACAGATATGTCGAATGTAATTTATTAAAATATACTACAATTTTTGCAACATTTAAACCTTTTCCAGTTAAAGAATTGTTATAGAGAGAAACGTACTTAAAATCACTGCCGAAACTTTTGCTTTCAACATGAAACAATCTTCAAGTTTCTCCTTAAACGTCACGTTTTGTGTAAGTTATAGTTCATGCTGAACAAGCCTGGATAACTAAACTCACCGTTCATTGTGCTATGGTTATCGTTCAGTGTCCCAAATTGGAACTTTGGTATGAAGAGCGCTATCAACGTTGTATCTACATCCTTTTCATTTCCTGTTATTCGATTTTTTAATGAAAATAAAACGGTTTAGTTGTTAATCTCGTTGATCAAATGTTAACTTGAAACTATTTATTTTGTTCTACTACATTTCATTAAAAACATAAAATTAATGGATTCTCCCCTCTCTTTCATTGAATGCTTCGATGAACATGAGAACTTTTTATATGTGACAGCTATGCAATACTATACACACTATTTTAAGTGCATAAATAAAACAAGCTGAGAGTGTTTCTGATTGCTTTCGTGGAAAATTAAACATTTCGTTATATAGAGGGCGTTTAGGGTATATGTGCAGATATTTGTATTGGTAATTCAGGACAGGGTTAGTGAACATTGCATCATTGTTTACCTTATTTGCAGATTAGTAGTTTCAGTTAATGAGAGTAATATGTTTCCAGGTTGGTTTCTTTTTTGCAGTCTTGTCTCTTCCTCTGTAACCCCAGGATTTTAACACCTGTGTCTTACACATTTTTCTTTTGTTTCAGGTAAGCCCGCCTTTTCTGCACTTCACAAGAAGGCTGCTTAAATGCAAGTATGCATGCAGACATGTAAATATTTTTTTTAAATCAACCAATATGTCCATAAGTCCATACACTAGCTCTTCAAAATAGCACTCTGTGCATATATTTGGTATAAAAGGCTATTGAAAATTACCGTCAAAAAATAGAATTAGAAATTCAACGAGGGAGAGGCCGGGATGGTAATCTGGTCCAAGTGTATCTGTTCTGTTATTAGTGCAACTTTCGAAGCCGTACAAAATGTTATTGCTAGTAATATTTGATACGACATACGTTGCTCCGTTCCTCACCCACAACCAGTCCCATTTCCCTTGCCTCACTTCATATGTCGGTAGGCATCCCCCAGCTCCAACAGCAGTAAATAAATTCAAATCCAGGCCAGTGTCAACTTAGCTAGTCAGCAATGAGGGTCATCACAGCACAGTGGGGTAGTTCTCTTTCAGTACACCAGAGGGAATGATTGAATTAACGTAACATAATAAAAGAACAAAGGTAAATTTTCTTTGCTGATAACTTGAACGTTATGAACATTTACAGAAAAAGGTTCATCTCAAAAACGTCACACCACCATTCGCCATGAGGGTACCGAATGACAGACACGCAATCGCCAGTGGCATGTCTATGGTTGTCGTGACTGAGACATTTTCAAAATTCCATCATTCAGTACGCCTTCAAAAGTATGAAAATAAAAGTTATGTGTTTTAAAGTGGATGGACACCTTGTACCCGGTGCTTTTTAAACCGGCATTCACAAATATAAGACAGCGGCAAAGAAACCTGGGCTTTGCTGTACGAATGATCGAGAAAATATCTAAATCAATTAAATAATTTGGAATACGAAGTCATCGAGACGCTGAATGTGAATTCAGAAATATGATTCAAAACAATGCCACAGTAGCTGGTAAGTCGGGGTTTGAGACAAGGAATTTCCGGAGCCCTTAAGTCCTAGAGAAACCTTCTTTGGCAAGAGCACCAAGTGCACAAAGTTATATCGAGAGATCAAGGGGTAGAAAATATGTTTTATTAGGACGTTTGCAGTCTACATCCGTATGTAAATAAAACCAAGACAGACATCCCAAAATATACGTAGATAGCTTCTGGATTTGGAATGCACGAAGATGGGTTAGTTAAGTAAACGATCCTGCCTACCGTGGAGTTGGACCATCCTATATTACCTTCTAGAATAAACGAGAAGCTTATGTTTCCGCTATGCCACTTGTGCACCAAAACAAACACTAATGAAAAATGCGACCAAGAAGAGAAAGACAGATGCTAATTAGGCACTTAACTCTGGTGACGAACGTGAGCACTCAGAATTGGTATGAAGATTGTCGTATCTATAAATATTCATGTTCATACTGCATTTTCTATATAAAACATATGTTTGAAAATTTACATATTAAATACGAAGATTTAAGCTATACAACTATGAGGAAATAGTTCAAATCGAGCAAATAATTTTCGAGATAACTTCAAACAAAAATTGCTATTATAATATATCCGACCTATATACTTTTCAAATACGACAGCCACTGCATCAGTCTTCGGGGAGAATTTTTAAACCTCTCTTTAAGCAGTAAATAAACAATAAGGTGTACGTTTTCACTAAACGGTGATGAATGATTATAGTCTGTATCAACATTTTAAGGTAGATTAGTTACTCTGAGAGCTGAAGTAAAGCAAAGCAGCCGCGCTAATAAATCGTAGACAGAAACAAACCGACATACAAAGACGCACTATGAGAAACAAACTGGTCTTTGTATTTCAACAACCGCCACTGATGTACGTTGCTGAAAGGACAACAGAGGAGGGTCTCCGATTTGTGTCGTTTTAAATTTAACCCAAAGTATGGAACACATCCCTGCCTCTCTGAATGAACTGCTCAGCTGTAACTGCGAGCGTTGAACCTCGAAAATCTTGTCACCTCTGCCAAGAAATTCCACGCATTTGTTCAGCCTCATTTCTTAGGTATCCATTTTGTTAAGCAACCAAAACTTCCGCCTTCTCATTTTCTGCAAATGTATTCCAGCAAATAAATAAGAGAAATATTATCTTCATAAGGATCCTGTGTGCACCTGTCAACATCAGAACACCTGTTGCCTTTGTCACTCGTTCAAAATAAGTACTTTCTTCACTTATGAAGGAAGGTGAAGATCCTCGCGTTGACTATGCGGTAGCTTTATTTACCGTTTAGGAAATGCTGTGGAGGATAAGCCACAGAATATAATCTAAGAATCTAGATTCCAGCCAGTGATTTACATAATGGCAATACTGTTCTGCTCAAATGTGTTAATGCGGTAATGATGTGCACAGATTCAGAACCAGTTGATACTTATGCTGTCTGACAAGTTCCCATGATATAAATACCGAAAGCTGCTGTACCTAGACGAGCTATTGTTAAAAACTGCTTCGGGTTGCTATTATTATTATTATTATTATTATTATTATTATTATTATTATTATTATTATTATTATTATTATTATTATTATTATTATTATTATTATTATTATTATTATTATTATTATTATTATTATTATTATTATTATTATTATTATTATTATTATTATTATTATTATTATTATTATTATTATTATTATTATTATTATTATTATTATTATTATTATTATTATTATTATTATTATTATTATTATTATTATTATTATTATTATTATTATTATTATTATTATTATTATTATTATTATTATTATTATTATTATTATTATTATTATTATTATTATTATTATTATTATTATTATTATTATTATTATTATTATTATTATTATTATTATTATTATTATTATTATTATTATTATTATTATTATTATTATTATTATTATTATTATTATTATTATTATTACTACTACTACTATCGTCAACATCATTATTCTTGTTATATCAGCAATCTTCTATTCATACATATAAACTAATAGAATAAAAGGAAATTAATTACTAATACTTATTTCCATTACTATAATTGGATTGGATTGTACGGAGGGGATTGGGCACCTCGATCAGACTGGTCCTTTGCACCTATGCCCCAAGTGGGGCACCCCGAGAGAAAGGAATTGGTGAGAGGTGACAGAGGGCGGCCGACCGCAAGGAGTCACTATAGTGCGGAGGGCGAGGTCTCTACACTTCACTAGATAGAAACCCTCGGACGTGGATTTCCACCTGCCGCGGCCCCGAAACAGTCATGATGCCGGCTTGGAGACTGAAGTCCGTCCCGCCGAAGAAGGAAGCATATCATCCTGCCATGCACCGCCGCACTTCTACCCTGAAAGAAGATAAGACATGATATGAACTGATAATGGAGATGAAATGGAGGGACAGAATATTCTGGGCATGTAGTTAACCTATCCCGAATTCCACCCGGGGAAACGCCCGAAAAAAAAGACACATGAGTCAGATCGGTTGCGGACGCGAATCGAACGCAGACCTGCCGAATGCGGTCCACAGACGAAACCGCCTGAACCATTCCGCTCGGTATTGCCATAATTACTGTTTCAATACAATAAGTTCTTTTACAACAGCCTTCAGCATCAGATTTATTACCGACCAATTTAAGCCATCTCCCAAGTCGGTGGAAGATTGTTGTCAGACGGGAAATGCAGTATTAAAAACAGACAAATGTATCAGTCACAACTTCAACGTCGTTGAGAACTAACAGTTGTTACGCTAAACCAGACAAGCCCAACCGTAACCCTTGCGAGTTAGTGAACTATGGAGTCTTAACACCACCTAGGTACTTGTGAAGGGAAAGTTCCAACTGAAGTGATAGCCTGCTAGCTGTTCGATGTCATACTTATAATTAGGCGCCGGATTTTGATGAAAAGTTATCAGTTTTCTGAGCAGTCACAGACGATGCTTACTGGCAATGAAGTGCATTCTGGAACAAATGCTATGTTATATATATATATATATATATATATATATATATATATATATATATAGTTATTATAGGTCTTCAAAATGCATTTTTCCACAATTTTATAATAGTCACTTTTTAACATTTAGATGCATTTTCCGGTCATTTTCTTTCTTTTTCACGAATTTATTGGACATTTTCATCGGTAGCCCATATTCAGGAAGCCCGGATACGATTCCCGTGGCTGACTTGACCCTGACCCATGAGCTTTGGGGGGGGGGGGATTAAAATAATCTGTGACTATATATCATTATCTTTTATGAAATAGTAACTTTGAAAGTGTTGTAAACATGCAATTAACACAGGTCAGCATCCTAAGAGTGCTGGTGAATTTATGACACATCAATTCGTGGAATCGCCGATTATATCATGCAATCATGTGGATTGCATAGTCAGGACTTCAGGAGCTAGAAGTGTCGCACTAAGACGAGTAGTTTGTGAGGTGTGTAAATTTGTTGTGTTGTGGAATTGAAACGTTCCATTTGAAACAATATGTTTCAGAGTTTGGCGGAAACATATTCTCCACTGATGGAACTGTATTTTTCTGTAAAGTGTGCAAAATTAAAGTTTCTGCAGACAAACTATTCACCGTACAGCATGTTGGGCGGTAAAAACATTTGTGAGCTCTTAAAAATGTGAAAAAGACAAGCATCTCAGTTACTGTTAAAAGAAATGACTTTGACGTCAAGTAACAAGTCATCTTCTTTTTATAAAGAATTGTGTGAAGTGTTTGCTAGTGCAAATATTCCGCTAGGAAAATTAAGTAATTTCAAATTACGAGATTTTCTTGAACGTCACATTGGTCTTACAATTCCAGATGAATCGACGTTGCGTAAAAGCTACCTGCAAAAACGTTATGAAGACACGTTACACCGAATACGTGAATATGTGAATGGGGAAAAATGTATGTATCAAATGATGAGACAACCGATTCAGAGGGGTGTTATGTAGCCAATGTAGTAATAGGTACACTAGAAGCTACTAATGCCGGACAAATCTTTCTTCTGATATCACAGGTTATGGAAGCTGATAACCACTGTTAGATATGCAAACTGTTCGATAAATCCATGTATTTATTGTAGCCTAGTGGAATGTAGCATGACAACGTACTCCTCTTCCTAACAGATGCGGCGCCTTACATGGTAAAGGAGGCAAAATCGATCCAATCATTTTAAAGTAAGATGGTGCATGTTACGTGTTTGGCCCATGCTTTTCATCGAATTGTGGAACAGGCCAGACCAATATTTCCAGAAGTAGATACACTAATTTCCACAGTAAATGAAATATTTTTGAAAGCGCCAAACCAAACTATGTATTTCAAAGAAAAAGCCCCTAATATAGCTTTGCCCCCGGCACCACTTTTAACACACTGGGATACATGGTTAACTGCCATGTATATACCACTGTGAGAATTTTCAAATAGTGAGAGAAGTGGTGAATAGCTTTGATAGGGTAGATTCTAAGGCAACTGCCAGCGCGCAGGATCTTTTTGATACTTAAATCCAAGGTAAATTAGCTTTCATTAAATCAAATTTTACATTTTTGATGGAAACCATAACCCACCTTGAAGAAAGTGGCATGGCATTGGATAAGTCGATTGAGTTAGTGAGAATTGCGGAAGAGAGGACACAAAATGTAAAAGGTGAGATTGGGGACAAAATCAGACAGAAGTTGAAATTTGTGTTGGACAAAAATAAAGGATACAAAACAGTTACTCAGATTGCCGATATCTTGTCAGGAGAAAACTTCAGAGCTGAGATTTTTGAACAGGATTTAACAGGCATAGTGTTTTTCAGATATGCATCTATAACATCTGTGGAAATTTGGAGACGTTTCTTAAAGTATAAAATAGGTTTAGTTGAGAACCACCGTTCCTTTACTTATAATAACTTGAAGATGACCAATGTGGTGCACTGCAACGCTAATTAAGGTATGTTTTGGTTAATGGGTACAGTAAATTATTGTTTTCATGTTTTATAAATTTAAAAATGACCTGATATATTTTTAATTTATTTATTATTTAGTAGCAATAATTGCATTATTTACTAAGAAAGTTAATTTTAAAATGTGGTTATTCTAACCATATATTCATTATTTGTCTGTGATAATTATTAATTTATTATTATGAAAGAAATTGTTAATTTTTGTTAGGTCATTTTTTGCATTTTATGTGCATTTTTTAAATTTTAAGGGAATTTTCTAGGTCATTTTAGAGAATTTTTAGGTCAACAACTTTCGGTCCCTGCTTATAATAATACCATTTAGAAAATTCAGTCACAATGGCGGCGTTCTTTTGAGTTCACGTATTGCCTTGACATATTAAAATATGTCCAAATATTTATTTCATAATCATGGGAAGTGGAATACTTTTGTGTCGAAGAAAGCGAATAAGTGAAATATTAAATTCATGAAAAATGTTTGAAGTTGAGGTTTCAACACAATATAAAACGACATTTCGAAAGGTATCATAATTCTGACAGCACGTTCATTGATATATGGCATCTGGCACTGAAATAGCATGGAAACTTACAGTTGTGTAATTTTATATTTGTTTAATTTGTAGGTGAAGCTAGACAAGTTTGTGAAAGAATCTACTGGTCAAGTCCCAAACATCGATAAGCTTTGTGGAAACGTAGAGTCAGACTGAAAAATTCAATGCCATAGCCGGGATTTGAACCACGGATCTTCTGGTTTCCGTCCAGCTGCACTACCATTGTGCTACTATGGCCAACGTGCCGATATGACATTAAATTCTCCAACTGACTCGTATTTTCCCGGTAAACCACTTAGGAGTTCTCATAAACACATGAGACAACTACCTTAATGGCGACTTACTATGCTGTAAGTACTTTAAGGCCCGGGCTTCATATAGTAAATCACTATTAGGTTAATTAATGGAAATTAATTATTCTTTCACACTGACCGTGTGTAGGCTAAATTGTGGAAGCTTGTTAAAAATAAGATATGCCAGAAAAAAATAACTAATAGAAATATGTTGTACAAAGGGCTCCATATCCCGATGTATTGTATTAAATAGTTATAAAGAACATCGAAGTTAATTCAAGCTCCCATGAAACTCGGCAAACATAGCCTATCGTTTGCAACATTTAGTGCAACTTAAACGTTGATGAAAAGAGGATGGTAATGGGTTCATTCACCCTTCCGCCTTTTGCCGGTGTTTGGGCATCTTGTGCTAAACTGCAACAGGTTCATAGTTATCTCATCTCATTAATATAGCTATATACAATTTATTATACCACTGGATATTAAATGTTTTGTACAGTAATACAGATTGGACTAAACTCTTACAACATGCATGTGACATTGAATTGGTTTTTGTATTTTAATTAAATTTATTTACAATATCATTTATATTAAAAGTTTAATATTTATAATACTCTTGCAGTTTCAGACTCGTTTAGGTTGGCAACAACATAATTCCACTAAGAGAGAACAAAATGCAAACCAATATGAGCTATTTTGTTTTAATATTTTTAAAAACGCTCAACCTCTTCTCGAAATATTTTCATTCAATGATGTGGCATAATCACTCCATTGTAGTATTTATGGCAGTGGGATTAATTATGATATTCTTCTCTATAACAAAACTTTATCAAATGCGAAGGAACATTCAGTGTTAGCTGTAGCAACTGAAACCGAGCGAGATGGTTCTGCAGAACATCCTTGGATGTGGGGTGCGGATTTCAAGTCCCGAGTATAGGATCGATGCCCATTCAGTATCGTGAGGAATTTGAGGAGCTACGATAGGCAGCGAATATCGGTCAAGGAAGCTAACTTTCCAGCTGGGGGTATCGAGATGCTGACCACATTTCCTTCCCCTATCGGTTGGATATCGCCCACCTCTGCCTCGCAGATGTGGGCGTGAGGCCCGCAGTTGGGTTGGCAAGTCCTGGCTCGCTTGCGGACTGTTACACCGCGCATTATATTCGGTTCGATTCCCGTTGGCCTTCCACTCTGGCCTTGGTTTTTCATCTATCATGATTTCCTTTCCATTATTCCATTTCGTTCTGTTTCAGGAGTGACTGCAAGTTTCGTGGTGGTGTTGGACAGATGGGGCAGATGCTTACTCAAATGAGAATGTTTCCTGTGAAAATGGCCTGTCTGCCTTTCCTTTCCTTCAGTCCTTTCTCCTCAAGAAATAATCACAGTGCGCTAGCTGTCCCTTTCCATTATAAATTCATATAACGTTTAGTTATGGTTAACTAAAGGCAGGTTTTCTACTTCTGTTTATTTTATTCTTACTTTTTGGAAAAGTTTCTCATTGTTAACTTGCTTTATAAATCTTAAATTAGCACAGATTCTCATTCATTCTTCCAGACCCTAAGTAGAATAGGGAATAATCCTAGCTGAAGAAAAATCCCCATCATTCAGGTGGGAATCAAACCAGCGACCTCTAGATTTGAAAACAAGAGTACTGACCGCATAAGCACTCACCTTCTATTTTGTAATGATGATAGGACATCAGAATTGTATGCACTAAAATATGTAAAATATGCATGCATTTATCCTTTTAAAATGTTTAAAATATGATCTATATACTGGAAAGGACCTTTCCTCGGTTATTGGCAAAATTTGAAAGCACGTGCTACAATTGGGCCACTGGATCTCCGGCTCTGACGTTTTGCGGCTGAAGGAGGTGAAGGGGGAAGGTTAATAGCATCAACATACAGTAATGAGCAGTTGAAAACATATCCTCAAAATTATGTTTAGAATGAAAATATAAGACTATATTAGATTTAAAACATTGAAATACAACTTGGAATTTCACTATCGTGCAAGATATTATTTACAACTCCACTCTATTCAAATATTTCTTTCACACCTTTTACGCGCACTAACTGCTTCTATTGATCCGGTGTCGTGGTCAGGGAGTTTAAAACTGTCTGCTAGCGCCAATCAGTACTGTCACTGCTAGGCATGGCTTCCGATTCCAACACCGTGTTGCCAGTTTAATTTTGTTTGGACCACGTGGCTTCAGCTGCTTTTGGTATCTGCGACGGTGACATTTCTTTGCTATTTTGTGAGTGCGTGAATTCCGAGTCTTAGTGTCTGTAAGTCCTATTAGTATCACTATTATAATAATATGGCTACTGGTTCCTGAAATATGAAAATGCGTGAAATATTTAAAATGTGCATGTTACTCTGCTTGAAATTCCCGCTAAAGAACTGGCAACAGCCCGCTTCCCCCTCTCCAGAAATTTCAGATCCGGAGAACTTACTTTTTTATACTTTATTTGCATCATTACCTTTACTTTTAGGGGTAATGTATTTAAGGGACGAGAAGACCCTATAGAGTTTAATAAGTTTAAGCTTCATCTCTTCCCTCAATTAAGACTTTAAAGAAAACTTTAACGCCGGCCAAACTGTAGCCCTGAAGGAGTTTCTCCTTGAAGATATTTATTCACAGAATACAAAACTTAAATTTCAGTATTTCTCTGTAAAGCACTGTACTAACACACACTTAATTGTCTTACACACTTAAAAGGAGCACTTTCTGGTTTATTCTGAAATGTCATATGCGAGCTCCCATGGCAACGACTTTATAATTTGTCATTAATGTTTTAAATATTAATGTTAAAATAAAATATTTAAATGTGTATATTGTGCATTCCAGGCATTGAAATTGCTGAAATATTTGGAAACATCGGAAATAAGCAACTATATGAGGTATCATACAAGCCTAAAAGGACATGAAACATTTTGCAAAACCTAATCTCATATCGCAAGTAAAAAGGAACGAAATATGCATTTGCATATAAATTCGATGACCGCCAGCGAGACAGATGTGAAACGGTCCGATTTCGCAGCACAAATTGTGTTTGCGGAATGTAAACATGTCTCCAATTTAATAACTAGAAGCTATATTAACGGCCCAGTGAACACTTAGAGAAGGGAAATCACAATGTGGGTAATGTAGTAGCCACAAAGAAAAACATTTGCTCATTTATTACTAGGTTAGATTTGCAAGCAATTTTACTTTCTCTAGTAGGTGGAGAAGGTAATTGCATTACACCCAAAAATCCGGTAGAAGTATGTACCAGTTTGTGTGTTTATGACAGAGAAAGAGAGAGATAGAGGGAGAGAATAGCGTCATTCTAAGACGAAAAGTCGGTTAAATACAGAACAGTGCATTTAAGTTAAGCATCTTCCTAGGATACGACGCAAAGGTTTCCTTAAAAACTCCCCCCAACGCAGACTATCCATTGCAAGAAATTTTATTTTTAAACACATTTTTTTTTCAAAATGGTTCTAAGCATATTAATTAAGCTATCTGCTTCAGATATCTTAATAACAAATCAAATTTATAGTTTGAGTTTTCTGGAAATAGCCTCTACAGAGTTCCTAATTCTGATGACTTTTGCATTACTGGTAAGTCATAGGAGGTAGACAAAAACCTTACTATCCAAATTGGTAGTCTTCCCTGCGGGATTGACGCGCATAAGTGGCGATCCACTTCCGACCTTCCTATAGAAAATGTGTTAGTTTACTAGAAATGCCTACGGAGATACCATTTCTCCTTGGCCATAGATTGAAATGTACCTATAAGCGTAATAAAACTATATCTACCAACGTTTTATTTCTACCCACATGAAGTGGATAGAACAATAAGTGTTTTAAAGAATAGTTTATACAGGAGTGAGTAGACAAAGTCACGTGAGTGCACACGCCAAATATTTCTTTTCTTCGTCACTAAATTGCCAGATATGTTTCATTTATTAGTCTTACGGTTTCACTAATGACCATGACTTATTCTACAGATACCTATATACATATATAACCAGTGTAGCAAACCGAAAGTTGAAAATGTACTTTAAAATTTTGCCCAATAGCATCTATTGCTTTGGAAAGATTCTCATTATATGGATCACATTTTAAACATATTGATCGCATAAAAGCATGCATTTTCATTGCACAAAAATCTGAAGTATGAGCATTACTACTGCGTGGAAGGTGTCTGCCATTTAGTTGTCATAGGTAAAGGATAATATATACTAGGGGTGATCAGAAAGGTTACAAAGCCAATGTCCTGAATTATCGTCTATTATAGAATTTAGTAGTGTGCAGTAATTTTAATACATCCGTTTGGTAACTGTGCAGAATTTCTGCCACCCCCATCTACAGCGCTAGTTGAAATTGAACACAAATGCCTGGCCTCACGAAGGAATTCGCTGAGTTATTCAGTTCTGTCTGCCAAACATGTAATCGGCAGCTAGTAGAGGTTTACGGAGAAACTGTCTCGTCGGCATATCGTAGAATTGTGTCAAAAGTTTGCAGTCGGTAGAGAAACCGTCACCAAAGAGAATAGCAGCGGCCACCCAGCACGGTATCAACATATTTGAACACGCTCACGTGACGGAGCTGATTCACCACAGCAGGAAGTTCATGGAACGATATGACGTTAGAAAGGAGAATGTCGTGCGGAACCATTCGTCACATTCTTTACGATATTCTGAGTACCGGAAAGTTTGTTCCCGATGGTTTCCATGAAATCTGCCCGTTTTACAACGGTTCTCCACGGAAGGTAACACTTTACTTTACTACACTGTCACGAGTAATAAAATATTTATCCACCATTACATACCCAGCAGTAAGCACTTTCAATTGAATGAAATAGCTCTCCTCTCCAAAGAAACCTAAGATGACGCCATCTGCCGCGAAGGTGATGGCTAGTGTTTTGAGACAGCACGGCTGTTATACTCGTGGAGTTTTTGGAAAGAAGGCACACAGTGAACGCTGACCGATACACACACTTCTCACCGATGGTGTCATCTTCCTTCACATCAACGCTCAATCACATGCAGTCCACGAGACCACTGCGCTGTTGAAGGAATCTTCTGGGGCGTATTTACCGGCCCGTCAGTACTTGAATTCAAATTTACTACATGTGCACTGATTTTAACATACTTATACGATTTATCGCAGTTATGCTTCTATCTTCCTGTCATTTCTTTGTAACATTATAAATCTTAACTATCAATAAGTCCGATATCAACAGGCATGTCTCTAATGGTTCTCATTGATCATCCCCGATAATACAAAACAACCTTTAATAGTGAAAATTCAACAAATAAATCCTAGGTTCAATTTCCGGTACGGAAGACGAAGATTGTTGGTTTGTTGTTGGTTTTTTTTTTTTTTAACTAAAGCCATTATCTATCATTTACAGATTCTGGAATTGTGAAAGTGGGTCCTTCATAAAAGTGTAATACATTTTGTAAAAGAGTAAAAAGTAAAAAGTACGTGTAAAAAGTGTAGTTTGTGAATACCAACACTATGAGCTGTTTTCACATCAAAGTCCTGATATAACAGAAATTAAACGGCTGTATGAAACAGATAGAAAGAGAAGACAAATTGTAATCTTCGCTACCGCCATCATTAAACAATATCCTAAATGTAAAACATGACTTCAAATTTCAGAATTAACTCTCCTGGAGGAAACAAAAATGCCAGGATCGGTGACACACGTTTTTATGAATAAGAATATTTGGATAAATTGTCCAAAAAATCGTAAACATTTAGTAGGGTGTATCCATTTGAATCATTTTTAAAATTGTAACCACCTCAGCCAAATTCTTTGAATACACGTTTTTCCAAATTTACAAAATGGCAACTGTGAACATACAGCAGTTTTTCGAATAAAGATATATTAAAATGTACACTAGAACAGTAAGCACACCTACAAATTAAATACTGCAGCTTATTGAAGCAACCCACGAAACTCGACTTTTCCAAAAACAAAACCTCCTACTTTCAAATGCGGGTAAAAAAATTATAAGACCATGAATGGCGTAAGTATAAATAATTGATCTGACATTCACTAAAGAAAACGGTATATAAGATAATCTCGTGCTTCTTTTTCTTTTTTGTTTGTTTCTTTCTTTCATTATGTTCTTTTAGCCACTTTATATAATCATTTGTACAGTAAACTTATCCCTTATAAGTATATTTATCTATAATACAATTATAAATGTAACGTTTCTCTTGAATTTGGATTGGTAATATTCTGTATTAGGATCATTCTCAAGCCAAAATAAGCATGTGTTTGTGTGTTTAATTTTTAACTTTTCACGCCAGAATAGTCAACCTGACTGAAATAAATTTAGGACCAAAAGCAGGGGCTTAAGTTCACTTTCTAATTGGGGGAGCAAGATTACCTGAAGCATGTTTCTGAACCTTTATAGAAATTACTAACGACTTATTTAACTTAAAAAAATATTTATTATTTAAATGTGTAATATTAGTATTTAAAGTAGAGTTGTAATATTTCTTTTGGTAAAGCAATAGTAATCAGTAACGTAATCATTTCTTGGAGCTTAGAGAGGTAGTTCTCCATCAAATTATGCCTCTGATTATAGAGCATCTCAACTGTTTAACCAAATGATTGGGAGAGGTCTAATGGGGCACAAAATAAAAACAATCGCAATATTTAGCTTACTGAAATGATATAAAATCCAATGTTTTTTAGTATAATTATCCTTACAAGATGTATTTTATTTCTAGTTGCATTACGATTAATGTTTAATAAATTAAATAAACTTTCTTTACTTTCACTGTCTAGGTTGACTGTTTACCTAGAAAAAGGAAACTTAAAATTCCCGATTGAATTACAAATTTATATACTGAAAGTTCATACTTTTATTTTTATTAACATCGTACAAAAATCAAGTTCACCCGTTTCCAAAATACCATATTATACTTGCGTTTTACAGAGAGAGGGAGAAGAAGATGGCAAGGTGATGGAGTGAGAGTTAGAGGTGAGGGAACAGAGGATACTTCATATTTAAGGAAATAAAGTCAGCTATTGCAAATCTATGGAAAACTTTATTTTTTGTTAATTGTAAAATTCCAGATGGCTCAAAATTAATTATATGAAGATAAAAGGTACTGAGGTATTTAAGTAGTCGATATAAAAGTGTTTTTATATATTACAGTTATTCTTTTGTTTAACGTTTATAAAGTTCCACAGTAATACGGGAAAACATTCTGATTTTATTAGTGTTTACATACTTATTACTTAAACCATGTCCAAATGAAGCAAAATATTTGTTGTCTTAAAAGTTTCATTTCTTAAAATAATAGCATAAAAAACTCAAAATGACTTGTTTTCCACCTTCGCCTTAGCTGATGGTGCTTCAAGATAATTATTCCTCTGAAGAGTGGGCTCTAAGAAGCGCCCCAGTGCCGTAAAAGCAAAACAAAACCAAATTAGTTCTGAGGAAGCCATAGAACCAAGCCTTTCCCGAAATATACTTCCACGAAGTCTTTTAATGGTGATAGGGAAATAAAAAGAGAACTTCGCAACACGAAAGAAAGTTTGCTGCTAGGAGGAAAAAAGTTAAAAGACAATTGTTAAAGTGAAACACAAAGTATCACCCCTTCAAATGGAACTATGCTATATTTGGAAAAGTATTATGACAAGATCCCACTACACTACCAAAAGAAACAGCACCAGAAGGAGGTACATTAACAATATCCTTAAAAGTTCAATACGTAGTGTTTTATTTTATTATATATAGGCGGGCGTGTTAACAAAGGATAGAGTTGGTTTAATACAAAAATATTTTTAAGGTTCTTTGTCATTATATTCAAAAATGAATCTAGTTGACTATGCCTTTTCAAAAGTCTTGCCTTAAATGCTGCAGATATTTTTGTATTTTTTCAACCCAAAACATACAGCTTGTAATGGAAATCATTCGTTTATTCCTCTAATACAGTACGTAGGCTACACTTAATGCAACTAGAAGCTTTTCCGGTTGTTATATCGTGAGCAACTGGAGACAGATATTACTTACGCTTCGTCCACAATTACGATGAACATCTTCATGGATCGGTCGAAATCTTCTCGAAGAAAGTTGCGCTGCGTCTAAAGTGTTGACAGTGCTAATATATTTACCAAGTATAAGTATTCTAAAACTCATCTCGGAAGCGGTTAATCCCATACATATCCTTAAATGAAGTGGGTGCTTTAACGACATTTTCAGTTTTGTGTAGTAATATTTTCTTTGTCTCCTACGGTTTACCTCTTGTGCAAAAGTCATACAGAATGGAGGAGACTTTCTAGGCCATTCCCAACAAATTCAAGATATGTCATTTCTCATAAAGATGTGTTAAACATGTGGAAATTTAATCAAAATCGTTGGAGCACTTTTTAGAAAATGAACATTATGTACAAATTTTCGATGTAAAGAATAATTTGGGATAGGAGAAGCTTTTTGAAAATCTTCCTGTCCCATCCTTGGAAGGGGGTGAACTTATGTCAAGTTTGGTATATAGACGACTTTTTGCTTTAAAGAAATGCTGTTTCTTGGACAGAAAAATAGAAGCGCGCGCACACATACACACAACGTACACATACAGAGGCCTTTTTCAAAACATGTTTTTCTCTTCACAATTAGAGAGCTTCAAAACCTTAGCATCGAATTTATTGGTGGACTACAATACCTTCTCTAATTAATGTAAATACCTAGTAGAGAAAGTAATATACCTGCGTGAGTGTCCTTGCTCGCGCTTGAGAAGCTGAAAGCACACACAGACCGAAAAGGTTGTTACCGAACGGTCTTGTAGGTATCAGCGTCTACAATTTTAGACAATTTATTCAGACTTTGTTAATATTTTATAGAAAATGGAATAACAACCCATTTTTATCAGTACATTGTTCTGCCGTATTAGGATAAATGTTCATTATTTAGCAATTAAAGTTAATTCATTGTAAGTGTGCTCTGCATATGAGTGGATTCACAAATTGTTCTCTAAAACATTTTAGAAAGTCAAACAATTAAAATTACTATTTTGTTTTTCGAAATATTCCGCAATTTTGCATTCAGTGAAACCATTCCTTAAATTGATGATGCTTTCTTCACGAGGCACTTGATAAATCAGTGTTTATAATGTTCCATTTCTTCATCTGATCACAAAAAGTGATTTCATGCATTTGATCTTTATTTTTTGAAAGAAAAACAAATCGCAAGGTGCTATATAGCGAAGGTTCAATGCCGCTGACCTTTAAGCCATCCATATGCTCAGTTAGTTTTGTTGTAGTCGACGATGTGTTATAATTATATTGTAACTTTGTGGCTTCGTAGAATTAAAAGGCCGAGTTGCAGAAATTAAAAATCTCCTTTATTTCCGTAGAGATACCCTTATAGATTACAGCAGCATTACGTTACATACACCATCAGTCTACCAAGGTCGATGACAGTAACAGTGACAGCAGGAGGAGGAGGATGTGTGATTAAGGACACACAACTGCGCGGTCATTAGCGCCCTTTAAAAACGAAAACACGCTAAAACCCAGATAAAAAGAACTAAAAGCACTCTACCTACTGAATAAAATCATCAATAAAATGCACACACACACAAAATGGCAGAAGCCTAAAAGATTAAAAATACGGATAAAAAGCATACTCAATTGGACCACTAAATTCTAAAATTAACCTGTAAAAACAATTTAAAAACCTTTTACATAATTAGTTGTTACAATAACACTTCCAGCTGTCTCGTTTCACAACTGTTCACAACTACAACTGTCCTGCTATAGCGTGTCACAATCCCATTTATATCTCCAATCATGATTACCAGACTGTTCTGCCAAGCACTAGAAGTTACTGGAACACAAGGCATCTAGTTATATAATTCGAACATTCTATCACCTTCGAGAAACGTAACTTAATCTACCCGGCGAGGCCTTTGCCTCGGTTATCTTGCTTGCCGGCGTTATCTGTTATGCAAGCTCGTTATCTCCGTGAAACCTATCCGTCTATTGTGTGCCAAGCCGCCTTATCGCGATCGGGTTCGTAACAATATAAAATGATTTTAGTCTATGTGTGTGTATGTGTGTTTTTCCCGGAATCATTTTTAAGTGTTCACAGTAAACAGACTGCATCAATCGGCAGGAACAGTTAAAAGAAAAAGAAAAAAGAAAAATATTTTCTTGCTGGAATCACCACTTAATCAGACAAATTCAAGTTATAGGTTTTGTTCTAAACATCGACTGGGACGATTGATGTTTCTTTTCAGTGTCATAACAATAAATCCAAGATTCATTGCCAGCAGCGATATTCTAAACAACATTTAAAATGCTGTCTTCAAAAGTTGTTCGGTACCAGTAAATATTATATTATTATCGACAACAAAGCTTTCTCACGTTCAACTATTGATGTGATATGTTTGGAATTTAGTTACGTTAATGCCCAGTGTCACCCGAATAAATTCATAGCATAAGACTTTTTTTATTACTTTTATTACTTGAATCACCACGCCTCATTAAATGTAGTAACATTACATGGATTTTACATATTTCCTAAAATTTTATATACAATTTCTCATTTTCTGTATTCGTCTTTCTACATTATTTTATATGTTCCTATATATCCTTATTAGTTATAGAATACACTATTTACAAGTATACAAAATTACTCTTACAGTTGATCCAAGTCTATACAGTTTGTAAAGTGTGCAAACGCCTTCAAGTGCTTTTTTAATTACTTCTTCATAGCTCATTAGTCAATTTTGTCCACTCCTAGTTGCCGCCCTAAACTTTTTACGCTGTCGATCCAGTATTGAGCATTCCCATAAAAGATGTTGGACTGTTTGTTCGGTATCACTGTATGGACATTCCGGAGATTCCGAAATCTTGAATCTGTAGAAGTATGTTCTTACTGGCCCGTGTTCTCTTACCATTGTTGTACCTTAGCCTGTCTTGCACTATTGGGAAGAAACTCTTGGCTAATGCTCCTTTTGTTGAGTTTATTCATATTTGTTGCCAACTTTCTATGCTCCACTTCCTCTCGGCTTCCATTATTGAGCTCTTCGGTACTCTATTATTATTATTATTATTATTATTATTATTATTATTATTATTATTATTATTATTATTATTATTATTATTATTATTATTATTATTATTATTATTATTATTATTATTATTATTATTATTATTATTATTATTATTATTATTATTATTATTATTATTATTATTATTATTATTATTATTATTATTATTATTATTATTATTATTATTATTATTATTATTATTATTATTATTATTATTATTATTATTATTATTATTATTATTATTATTATTATTATTATTATTATTATTATTATTATTATTATTATTATTATTATTATTATTATTATTATTATTATTATTATTATTATTATTATTATTATTATTATTATTATTATTATTATTATTATTATTATTATTATTATTATTATTATTATTATTATTATTATTATTATTATTATTATTATTATTATTATTATTATTATTATTATTATTATTATTATTATTATTATTATTATTATTATTATTATTATTATTATTATTATTATTATTATTATTATTATTATTATTATTATTATTATTATTATTATTATTATTATTATTATTATTATTATTATTATTATTATTATTATTATTATTATTATTATTATTATTATTATTATTATTATTATTATTATTATTATTATTATTATTATTATTATTATTATTATTATTATTATTATTATTATTATTATTATTATTATTATTATTATTATTATTATTATTATTATTATTATTATTATTATTATTATTATTATTATTATTATTATTATTATTATTATTATTATTATTATTATTATTATTATTATTATTATTATTATTATTATTATTATTATTATTATTATTATTATTATTATTATTATTATTATTATTATTATTATTATTATTATTATTATTATTATTATTATTATTATTATTATTATTATTATTATTATTATTATTATTATTATTATTATTATTATTATTATTATTATTATTATTATTATTATTATTATTATTATTGTTATTATTATTGTTATTATTATTGTTATTGTTATTGTTATTATTATTATTATTATTATTATTATTTATTATTATTATCATTATTATTATCATTATTATTATCATTATTATTATCATTATTATTATCATTATTATTATTATTATTATTATTATTATTATTATTATTATTATTATTATTATTATTATTATTATTATTATTATTATTATTATTATTATTATTATTATTATTATTATTATTATTATTATTATTATTATTATTATTATTATTATTATTATTATTATTATTATTATTATTATTATTATTATTATTATTATTATTATTATTATTATTACTATCATCATCATCATTATTATCATTATCAATATTATATTATATATTACTTTATTATGTAACATATCGTTTCCTTCTGTTGCTTCCTTGGCTAGTTTATCGCTATTTCGTTTCCGTATATTCACACGTCTGCTTTTATCCATTAGAAATGGAACTGTTAGTATTGGTTGTTAAGAATTTTTACAGTTTTTTTTATTTCTTCAATTATGTGTACATGTTTATTATGGATTTCCAATAAATCAATGGTTTCTTTGCTATCTGTATAAACAGCGGCCGTTCTTTCTTTATTTGGGATTTTCTTTCATTTCCCCATTTTCTTTTAGGGCTTATAGAATTGTCATCTGTTCAGTTGGTTATTGGAGCACTTACGAAGCTTATATTTTATTTGCTGGACTTCCATGTTCTTCCTAAATAGAGCTACTGCTGCTTCCACTTTTCCGTTAATCTTGCTGCCGTTTGCATATACTTAAATTTCATATTGTTCTTTAGTTACCATAGATCTCTATCCGTTCTGCAGGGTGTATCCATTGGGCTAAATCTACTGGCTTGTCATACAACACAGGCTCACCAATCAATCCACGCGTAAAATGTCCGTCCATCTTCTTCAAGCGTTAGCCGAACAGTGACAGTATTTTCATCACCTAACACTAAACGCATTTCTTGAGCCTCCTTCACGAAATTCATCACCAAGGAAAAACGGTTCTCCTGTACTATTTATACAGTGTTGCCTAGGCCTTTTTGCCAAATGAATTTCTAAGCTGATTGTCAGAATGTTTAGGTTTTAATGACGAATTAAAATTCTAGAAAGTCATTCCCTGGAAATTTTCTCAAATTAAATTCATTTTTGAGTGAATATAAAATCTTTAAATGATAATTAACTATGTCAGAACTGCTCTAAAACTACAGAGCCATAAACTTGCAAAACATTAGAAGAGTAGAACTGTCAATTGAAAACAAATTTCGACCTCCTCGGTAGTGTAGATGGTAGCATGTCTGCCACACGTTCAAGAGGTCCCTAGCCCGCCTCGGTAGCGTAGATGGTAGCGTGTCTGCCTCACGTTCAAGAGCTCCCGAGTTCGGATCTCGGTCAGGGTGAGTTACCTGGATAAGGTTTTTCGGAGGTTTTCCCTTATCCTGAAAGACGAATGTCGGGTAACTCTAAGCTCCTTGGACCCCGGACTCATTTGAGCATCATTTCACCCAATTCATTCACCGTCCGATATGACTTAACGTTGGAGGACGTAAAATAAAAAATAAAAAAGAGGTCCCTAGTTCGAATATCGGTCAGGGTGAATTGCCTAGATAAGGCTTTTCCCGAAGTTTTCCCTTATCCTGAAAGGCGAATGTCGGGTAACTCTAAGCTCCTTGGACCCTGGGCTCATTTGAGCATCATATCACCCAATTCATTCACCGTCCGATATGACTTAACATTGGAGGGCGTAAAATAAATAATAAAAAAAGAGGTCACTGGTTCGAATATCGGTCAGGGTGAGTTACCTGCAAAAGGTTTTTTCTGGGGTTTTCCCTTATCCTGAAAGGCGAATGTCAGTTAACCCTTAAGCTCTATGGACATGTGGCTCATTTGAGCATCACTTCACTTATTTAATTCATTGTCTGATATGACTTAACATTGGAGGACATAAATTTAATATATAAACAAATCTCATTTCTTTTTAGTAATGTGCCATTCGAAAATTATTACTGTCGCCGTCTTGCATTGAAAAACATATTTATTTTGCAATTGATATTCT
The DNA here is from genome assembly GCA_030765055.1 of Mantis religiosa. NCBI lineage: Eukaryota > Metazoa > Arthropoda > Insecta > Mantodea > Mantidae > Mantis > Mantis religiosa. Next base: position 330,497,551 of record CM060950.1, read on the forward strand.
TAATATCAGCTTATCTACCTACCCCAATGGGGTATACGCTACCCTACCCAATCCTGTCTGTCTACATCTGTAAAAACGCTATACCCATATTAGCAACAGAAAAAAGTTTAGTTGCCATTCCTATTGTTGCAGTTCCAAAAGTGCTCTGACTATTATTTAAGCTTCTATTATCATTCACACAATAGATATCAAATTAGGTTTAATTATAAACTGATAAAAATGTTGGAATGAGAAGTAATTGACTGCAATTTAATATTGTGATACTACTTCCACCATACCCTCTGTTAAATGTTTTCTTGCTAAGAAGGTGGCAAAACAAACGCTACTCACGTCTATCATGGTATTAGTACTCGACGGCAACCCAACCACCTCTGCCGTGTGATACCTCCTGGACGAACCCGAAGGATGCAACCTAACTAGGCAGTGGAAGATGCGGATATAGCGGGTTATCTACCGTGGCCCTCTTGTCCACAATTCTGAACCACCCTGAGTCCATATCGAAGGTAGAAATCTCTACTAAGCCGTATATCAGGCGCTTCCACACACCACCTAACCACCTAGCCAGACGCCATAAAAGATAGAAACAATATTATAATAGAATAAACAATAGAAGGATTCATGAAAGATTATTGTATAGCAACTGGTGGAATGAATGATGTCTGGGAAAACGGAGAAAACTCGCCCAACCACCGTTTCATCCGCTCGAGATAGCTCTGCCGTAAAGTTTGAGGCTTTCATTTGTGAGACTCCGGATTCGATTTCCGTGGAAGGCTCACTCTGACCTTGCATTTTTCCCGGTCGGTAGGCGAATGCAGGGGTGGTTCCTCGTCCACCACTATTTACTTTCCATCATTTCCCGATCGTTACTTTTTCTCCCTCTCGCATTTCAGGTATGCTTCTAGGTTTCGTGGCATAGCACGGTGTCAGGTATGGCTCAAAAGAAACACTAGTTCTCATGGATACTAGGCCGACGGGTCGTACATCTCTAGATAGCTCCAGCAGTAGGACGGCTCTTTAAGCCTGCAATTATTAGGGACTTCCGCGCGTCTGAATCCTCCTGTCTACGTGAAACCTATAGCGTGTTGTGGTTCCTTTACTTCCACACTTCCTCCTGTGGGTGGTAGCTTCAATGTAGGTCGCAGTGCGCGAGGTGTCCCCTTCTTCTGTACAACCTATACCTCCCCGTAGGGGAAGGGATCCGTCCCTTTCAGCTGCCAAAGTGCGGGCGCTGAGGATCCTTAGCACTCGTGGTACCTCTGACGTTACTAGAGGAACCTCGGGCCGAACAGCTGAGCCCCTCCTTCGGGAGTTGTTCGGATTGGGATGGTCTCGAGGGGGCAGTGTGTTCCCGATACCCGTGGGAGATTGGGTACGTCTTCGGACGGGGTTGAGGGAAGCCATTAAGTTTCCGGGTACTAGCCTGCTCAGCTAGTAGAAGGTGTGCTAGATCACCAGGCGGCCCCACCGAGGGCATATCGGTAGTCTTCACCTTGAGTGTTGACGCGCGTAAGTGGCGTATCCACTTCCGTCCCGTCTTGTGTCCTTAGGACCAGATGGGGGGGGGGGCTTGTTAGGAAACTAGGTCTTGCCCTAATGGAAAGCCCCACGGAGGATGCCGGGCGCCCTTTAAGGGACAGCTCGGATAACTACCTGGTTGAAAGAGGCCCGGGTCTTGTTCCTACGGGTTCAAGGCTAATGGGAGTAGACCCTCTGGACTCAACTGTAAAACCTATACCTATGCGCCCGCCTCGGTAGCGTAGTTCACGTTCAAGAGGTCCCAAGTTCGAATCTCGGTCAGGGTGAATTACCTGGATAAGGCTTTTTCCGGGATTTTCCCTTATCCTGAACGACGAATGTCAGGTAGTTCTAAGTTCCATGGACACTGGGCTCATTTGAGCATCATCTCACCCATTCCATTCATCGTCCGATATGACTTAACGTTGGAGGACGTAAACTACGAAATAAAATACCTGTGCAGTGGGGATACCTCCTGTATATATATATAACTTCATCTGCACTAAGTTACACAGCCGCGCTCATTATATTCATGGTTTTCATATGTATATTTCATAGATGACGGTTCTTGAGTTTGGCGAGAATTGATACATTGTTTTGTTTACATTACCAACCAAATCCGATGGAAATTAAGATTAATGGGGAGTAAAACCAAAACTAATGGCACCCTGTGGTTTTAGCACACATACAGTATAATATGTGTAGAATATAACCTGTAGAAATATATTTGTTTGACTAATAAATAATATGGTTTTTCCATCCGAAAGAATGTTTCAAATCTTTACGAAATGTAGGTTGAAAAGTGCTGCAGCGCAGTTTTTTAATATCATAAATAATTTTTATTACATTCATTAACGCCGCACATAACTTTTGTTGTCCAAAAATAGCAAAAATATTTTGTATTTTAATTTACGTGAACATTTACCGGTGCACTGGCTCCTTCCAAATGTATTCTTATACTGTTTTAAAACTCATGAAACTTAAAATAGTCTGTTTCGATGATCTGTACGTTACAGAGCAGGTGTCCTGTGTTAAAATGGGCGTTTCAGATGGATGTTATAGCCGCTGAGGGAATCACACATACATATTAACGGGGACGCAGTCCTTCCACAGGTATTAATTTTACGAAAGCAGCCCATGATTGCTTCCTCAGAGGTCTTAAGCAAAGGACATGAATCACATAAAAATTTATGAAATGTGGGCGTCAGCTCAACAAGTGGCTCTTTAATTTTCCTGGTACTTTTCATTTGCAATTCTTTCAGTAGGGCCTTCCTATCACATTCTGGGCTTGGGCGGCTTTTCCTCCTCTTTTAACTCTTGCCATATGCAGCACTTCCTAATTTTGCTATCATCATGTTTCATCGTCAACATCATTAGGAACCTCAAGGCCTGGATCCAAATGATCCGTTCCGGTCCCATAATTATCAGCTACTTCATCGTTTCTCCAGGCGTCGTCTCCTTTGGCGGCTTAAATCACACAACAGCCTATGTTGACCTAAATATTACTCCAAATTATTCTTTATAGCGTAATTTTATTCGTTGATTCCTAAGCGCCTAATCGCTTACTTCATAAAAAAAACCACAGTTGTGAATGACAAAACCTGAAGTGCCTAAATGTGTTACGAAAGCAGATGTGTAATTTTTCAGTTTCTCAATAGTGATTAAACGCACGAAGAGGAAAAGTCTACAGCATTTGAAGTGTAGAAATAGTATGACTTTCTGTACCTATAAATTATTTTGTATTTTATAGTAAACCATTTCTTTTTTTTATTAGTACTTGCCTATTATAGGTAGAAGATACATAGTATTCCAGCATATCTTCGATTGATTTCACTGGAAATACAGGTTTCGGGATTCTCTGTCGAAGAAGAATATTATAACAAAGATTTCCTGTGTTTGCGTTTCAGAGAGAGAGAGAGAGAGAGAGAGAGAGAGAGAGAGAGAGAGAGAGAGAGAGAGAGAGAGAGAGAGAGAGAGAGAGAGAGAGAGAGAGATTAGCACAACTCAAAATACCAAGATTAAGATAAATACCAAACTTGATACGTTCAGCATTTTCCAAGATGCAACAACATTTTTCAACATTTTCGTTGGGTTTTTTTCTTTTCTTTATTTACTTCTTTCTATATTTCTTTCCTTATTTTGTATTTTTTATATCTTAAAAATTGTCTAATGGCTGTGATTAAAATATCATATATTTAAGATTTATGCATGACTTGAATTTTCTACGGAGAGGCTTTGAAGTCGTTTTCATTCTTAACGAGTTCCATATAAATTTTCATAGTTGATAAACCATTAAATTGCCCGCCTCGGTAGCGTGGTGTCTGCCTCACGTTCAAGAGGTCCCGAATTCGAATATCGGTCAGGGTGAGTTGATTGTATAAGGTTTTTTTCCGGGTTTTCCCTTATCCTGAAAGACGAATGTCGGGTAACTCTGAGCTCTATGGACCCTGGGCTCATTTTTTGCATCATTGCACCTATTCCATTCATCGTCCGATATGACAACGTTGGAGGACGTAAATTATAACAAAAAAACTAAAAATAAAAAAAACATTAAATTACACATGAAGTAATTGTTAACACATGCAATTTATATCACATTGTTTTTAAAATCATCGTTATTGACGTGCGCTTTGGATCTCCTTGTACTCACAACGAGATGCGTAATAACAATTTATGTAAAGGTATAGGCATTTTAATTTGCGGATTGGATAGAAAAGTAAGCTTCTGCAAGAGTAGTGAGGATGCATAGAAATAAACAGTAGTAATTGTTTTCCCTCTAAACGTAGTCTTAGATGTGTGAATTCTTTAAAAACCGAAATGAATTCTTGAAAGATGCGGAATTAAAATAGGAAGTTTTGATGTTTATGCCACTTTTTGTTTATACAGAAAACACACACACTCACATGATTTTCTCTATTCACTCAATTGACTGCAAACCAATAATATAAAATATATACACTGTTTATTTTATTTCATTTTACGTAATACTTATTAGGAATAGCAGTAGAATGCAACAATAATGGGATCCGAGGCGGAGGTCGGAACATGTTTATGTATTTATTTGAAACAAGTACTGTTGTACTCCCGTTTAACATTGGAAGACCGATGTTACATCCCACAACGACTATTGAAATGTTAACCTAGCTTATTGGTAGGGGTGGTTTTTTTTTAGCATCATAAAATAAAAAATTTCTCGTTGCTTTTGCATTTAGGATTTTGTAGCATTTACGAATATACAGTTTAGCTGTGTATATTGTAATGAAAAAAGAAAAACATAATTTGATTTAACTGATCTTAATAAGTAATATCTTCTTAAATAACAGTAATTAAAATTAAAATCACACTATAAAGGGTCGATAGTGAGATAAAATGCGCTTATTAAATGTTAAAACATATTTTAAACTTAAAATACGTTAAAGAAACAAAGTAGAAAAAATCTGATGCATGCACTCACCTGATTTTCTCTACCCACACTTATACATACTACTATGAGATAATATATCTCTTTTTCTCATTGGGACAATGTGTCTTGCTCTAAAGCAGGAGAAAGGGAGGAAAAGCACTTCGTAGAAGCGTATTTCATTTACGCTTTGCTCTTGCCAATTTTTTTCCCGACAGAGCTAGTCGAAGTGGGAAATCCTTATTCTGCTACTTCATGTTAATTGAGATAAGCATTTTTTTGAAATCATTTAATTACATATATGCTTATAGAGACAATTGGAAGAGAGGAATACTGTATAGGTTCACGTTCAGTAAGAATGGCATCAGAGAGGGGAAGGGAGTGCTAACGTCCAGATAGACAATGGTGTTTCAGTGTTTTCAATGAACGCATAAACCTGAACAGTGCAAATAAATATCAAAACCACATTAACTGGCGTTAACTGTCTAATCATGTAGTATGACCCCATTTAATGATGACCTTTTTACAACACTGTACATTTAATTTAACATAATTCAAAAGGCCTAATATTGGCAACAAATAAGATATGACCTTGATAGCCATTGTTATTCTGTTTCACATCACAGCAGCTGTGCGAGTTCGTTCTCATCACTGAAAATGTGTTTATTGTTGTCACTATCACTGCCGCTCATCTTTTGTTGCCATATTCACAATAATGTAATCTATAATAACCGACATGATTCCCTGTTCCTTTTTCCTCTAATATTCAGCTTCTGTTTCCTCCACTTTCCTTCTTTTTTCTTGGGTGATAGACTTCCAGAAGGGAAATAAATCTCCTTTGCACATTTCCTCGTTGCAATTAACACCACGTTTGCCCAAGAAATTCACTATCTCCTTCTTGGTAGAACATTTGCTTGGGCAGATAACACTCGCTGTCCAAAATTATAACTAAAGAAGGTGGGATGTGTGGAATAGGCATTTCTTTCAACAATTTTGCTGGTTCATTCGGCCATAATCTGGTGCTTTCTGCCTTATACAACAATTTTGCTGCATTCACAAACCCCTTCTTGCCTCCAGCATGTATCGTAAAAGAATGAACCGATTGCCTGTTTTGTAACTTTCGGCAACTTCAAAAACCTCATTTACTGCCAGAACCTCTTCCCGGTAATGTGACTACCTCAAGAAGAAAAAAAAAAAAAAATATTCCGATTGTTGATAAAACAATTCTGTTTAATCAAGAGGTTCCGAGTTAGAAGCTCGGTGGGGGTGAGTTATCTGGATAAGTTTTTTTTTCGTTTTTTTTCCCCCTTATCCTGAAAGTTGAATGTTGAGTAACTCTAAGTTCGATGGACACTACGTTCATTTGAGTATCATTTCACCCATTTCAACCATTGATCAATGTGACATAACGTTGGAAAACGTTAATTACAAATATATATTCTGCTGCCCCCTTTGTTGCCCGCTTGAGTGGGAAATAATTTTGCCTGGATTTCTTGTGATATGTTTCTCTTAAATTGCAAATCAACTGAGGATCCTCACTATGGACCACAATATCTCGTTTTCGAATGGACTCTGATGTACCCTCGGCCAGAATAAGTTACAGTAGCTTGGCACTTGTAACAAACAAATGCTTATCAGCGAGAGCACTGCCACTGATGCTCGTGTAAGGAACAATAACAATCTAACGTGATACCGCCGTAACAGATTTCGCGCATCCCGCATGCACTCAGAGCTTGGTCCCGTACATTAAATTGAGCTTAAGGGATAGTCAAATCTTTTAACGGCTAGTTGCTATGTAATGACTTTGAAATTCCGTTCTCTATGTATGACCAGGGTATAAAAGTATCCTTGCTTGAGAAAAGTATAAATATCCGAAAATGCAAACCAATAATAAAGACTATCTCAAAAATGGTGTATCCCTTAAAAGTATTTAACATAAACTGTGTCCTTCAACCAGATATACATATTTATGTATTATTATGTTGTCTGACTTTTACGATTTACCAGTTATGCAAACCTCACTTAGAATGAAGAGAGTTATGAGGACATTTATAGAACGTTCAAGATATGCATTTCAGTTATCGTGAAAATGTGAATTTTGGTATTTTAATCAAAACCGTTAAAGGTATTTTTAACAAATAAAAAATCGAAAAAAAAGTTTTATGTTCAGGGTAATCCAGGTGGGGGGATCTTCTTGAAAACTGCAACATTGCATCCATGGAAATTGCTGAACTTAAATACCAAGTTTGCATTTTAACCGACTTTTTGGTTTTATAACACTGTAAATGTCTCTTTCTTCCATGTTACGCTTTGGTCTACGTATTCTACTACGTACTTTACAATAAATAGGGAAAGTACTGCATTCCAGCTAAAACTGCGATACCAAATTTGCAGTAGAAATAACTTTTGATGAATAGGTGCGTCTTTTGTGCGTGTGTGTGTGCGCGTGTTTTTTTTTTTTTTTTTTTTTTTGCGTGTGTGTGTTTGTGTGTCTGTGTGTTATTTAGGTTCAACATTTTCAACGGGGGAAACCAAAGGTTTATGAAGAGAATTCGATAAACCCGAACGATATCCTTATTCTTAGTTTTCTTAAGAGGGGCTACAAAGATTTTTATTACAATCCATGTTTAGCGTATCTTTATGACCGAGCGAGATATCTCAGGCAGTTCCGTCTAAGGCCCACATCCGGAGGTCCGGGTTCTATTCCCGTGGTTAACCTACCTCACTGTGGTTTATTGTATCTAACCACAAGTGGGGCAACCCTGGGAGGAAGGGTGAAGCGAGAGGAGACAGAGGGCGGCAGGCCCAAGGAGATGCGACAGTGCCGAGACTACCGCCGACATTTCTACCCTGAAAGATACCACCAGATGAGTGATGATGTGAAATGATAATGGGGATGAAGTGGAGGGACAGGAAATTCGAGGATGTAATAAATCTACCCAGCTGGCGACCCGGGAAAACCCCCGAAAAAACACATTGGCAGGGCCATCCCGCTCGGTTACATAGTGTAAGTAGAGAAGGTATTGCCATCAAAAATTTGATATCGAGTTTCACTTAAAACAATACGTGTTTTGAGACTGTGAATAACAAAATAGATATGTAAGGTTCGATTGTGGTGTGTTTGTGTCTCTTTGTGAATAGCAAAATTATATTCGAAAATCTCTTGTTTAAGTTCATTATCTTCCAAAGAGAGATTTTCAAGAAAATCTTCTTACTGAGCTGCTCACACACACGCGCACGCACACACGCGCACGCCCACACACGCCTATTTCTAAGAATATTTTTTAATACAGAAAATTCAAAAGATGTATTTCAGGTGAAATCTCAATATCTAATTTTTGGGTGAAATACAACAGGCAGTTCTTTTCTACTTTCCACGAGCGTGCATTAACCTTTTTCTTGCCTTTTTTTATTTTAATTCAGATGGGCCCAAAGCTTGCATTTCTAGTGAAACCCGGCATCCAATTTTCGGGTTCCATGCAATACTTTCCCCATTTAATGGAAATTTGTAGTAGAGAAACTAAGAAGAAGCAAGTATGTAAGAGGCTAGGTTTACAGTGAAGAGTTTCTCTCATTCATTACATATTCCTCGCATCCGTTTGTTGTGCTCATGCACAAAGTTACTTGACAGAACACCAAGCTACAGCGATTGCAGCCGTGGAATGGAAATCTCAATGTTGTTATGTATTTCTCAGCGACCTTGACCGTGTGTGAGGCTGCGACCTTGGAGCTCAGTCTCATTTCGAGAGTCATCCGAGCAGGCAGTGACGTAATTACGAGATGGAGTGGGGGGCAGACCGTCACGGAATTCGGAGCTACAACTGACACTTTTATTTCCATTTCTCTACCGGTTCATAACTGCGGTTGCGTGCGGAATTTCAAATTGAAAAACAGTCTTCTTGCAGCGTGACCCTTTTGGTCTGCAGCGAAATTGGCAAAACCATTTTGATTTATTGCGTGCTGCCTCGCATGAACATAAAATGTTTTACATTAGCATTAAGCAACAACAAGATGCAAGTTACATCCGCTTAAAAATTGCTAGCTTCTATCGCCTACGAAATTGTCCTTTTGACCTTAACATGCAACCATTTTCAACTTGCAGAACGAGGGAGATAAACTAAATTTATTTATAATTCAGATGCACCCCAGGTTAAGTCCATGTTTTTCGCCGGTATACGTTAAATTCTTTAGGCGCCGAACTTTATCATTTGGTATTTAGCTCAAATGTACTTCTCGGTTATACGCTTTCACATATTTATGGTACCCATTTATGAAATACATTAATTTACTTATGCTTATCCTACGTATGATTTCTATGTTCTGCATCCGGGTATCGTAACTCAAAACAGCTGGGATGTTTGGCGAGAATCAGTAGATATTTCCGGAATACTTATGATGGCGGTTATGAACCAGTAAACTTATGATACGAAATTACTCGTATTTCCTGTACGCAGGAAGCAATTTATGTTCTCGTAATTGAAGAATGATTTCTATCGCCGTTTTTACTACAGCATTTCTGTGCTTAGTACGTGTAGGTAAATGACTATTGACAGTTCAAAGAAGCAAAAAATGTAAAACCAATTCAAAGCACCAGTCCTCTGGATTAATTTGTTTAGGTTGCAATACGAAAACAGTATTGATATGCATGTAACAACTGGAGTGTTACATTCACATAGCTTTCTCTACCCACTGTTACATCACTTTCACAAATTACTCTTGTCAAAGCTTATTCTTTCTGTTTTCTTCATGTAAATCGAGATAAATCCTTACAAGATATGGCATTACACTTTTCGTTGTATGTAGAAGAAGTATACAGAGATCTAATTCATAGATGTTAATACCGAACTTGAAACTTCATGATATTTTCATTACATAGTGAGAAACACGTAAATAAAGACAGTCCTTTTAAAAACTGACAAAGTATTGGAAAATTCAAACCAATAATAATGGATATCTGAGAAGTTTATGACACAAAACATTGTTGTGGCATGCGTATTTTATATAAATCTACTTTTAGTGTAATGCGCTCTTGTCTATCTCATCTATTTGCCAGTGATAGAAAGTTTAACAAAATTTTTTCTGTATAAAGTGGACTTTGCAAGCAATTACCTGAAATTTAAGATATAGTTTTATTTGAAATCCAAATATACTAAATATACCTATATTATCTGAATCAAAATCCTTAGCAGAATTATTGAGAAAATTAAAATAGAATTTTTCTACCCAAGGGGTATGCTGGTGAAAGATTTTCTTGAAAATCCACTTCTGGCGTTCTTTGAAGACGCTCTGTTAAATAAACAATTTTGTAATTTAGGCGAATTTTATTTTCAAACAACGTTGCTCTTATATACCGTATTTTCTCGCATAGGCCTCCCCTCGCATATTTCCCTCCTCTATGATTTTTCATCACTAAAAATTATTTACGTATTAAACAATGTGTAATTCCCTCTCCTGCCCGCCTCGGTAGTGTATATGGTAGCATGTCTGCCTCACGTTCAAGAGGTCCCGAGTTCGAATCTCGGTCAGGGTGAGTTACCTGGATAAGGTTTTCCGGGGTTTTCCCTTATCCTGAAAGACGAATGTCGGGTAATGCTAAGCTCCATGTACCCCCGGACGCATTGAGCGTCACCCATTTCATTCATCGTCCGATATGACTAAATGTTGGAGAACTTAAATTACAAAAAAAAAAAAAAAAAAAAAAAAAAAAAAAAAAAAAAAAAACCGTCCTCTGGTCCGTTCTTATTGGAGCGGCATTCAAATGACTTATAATGGAGAACGATCGACGCAGCTGTGTTTATCCTGCACAACAATGGACATGGTACTTGCCACAAAAATACTCGTATTGCCATTGTCACGACGTATCGTAAAATTCAAATGTGAAGTTGAGACGTATTTCTTGGTCAGTTTTTTACAAGTCGTCATAAGGTCGAAATATTTAAACTACGCGGCAATATTTCAATTGAATGTGTTATCTTACACCAATGCAAACAGGATTTAAGCTGCAGGAAAACATTTCCCCGTTGATCCTAGTTCAATATGGTATTGACGGAGACAAAAAGATAAGCTCAAGGCTGCAAAGACAAGCTCCAAATGTTTCCGTGGACCGAAAACAGGAAAATATCCTGAAAATGATGGCGGAGGGATGTCATCAGCTGACTCCAGGAGGCAAGATAAGGAAGCCATCAATACCGACGATGTGCGAGTGGATAATCCATGCATGGGAGAAAATTAGTGTCGATAGTGTTAAGAAGAGTTTTACAAAAACGGGAATTTCTTGTGCCATTGATGGCTCTGAGGACATCTTGTGGAATAGTGAAAATGAAGATGATGTGTTATCTGAGCCAGATATAAATGAAAATAGTGATGATAGTGACGAAAGTGAGACCGCAGAATAGTCAGAGAAAAGAAACAATGAAGCAATACATTGTAGGCCCAATGAAACCGTGGTATGCATCCAGTTCATTCACAGCTTACTGTATACCTATCTAACTTTTACATAATACTGCATGGTTTAACTTCCTTTCTGAATTCCTAAAAACACCACTCGCATAATTCCCTCCCCAGTGTTTTCAAGCAAATTTTTCGAGAAAAAGAGGAGGAATTACGTGATAAAATACCGTATATATAGGTCCTCAGTCTAAAAATTCCTGTTTTGTTTTAATCAAGAAGCACCAAAACGTGTATTTCCAGTGAAATCTCGACATAGAAATATGTTGTGGAATGCAATAATATGGAGAATTTTCAACAAAGCCTCAGGAAATATTAAATAAAATTCGTTATCACCACTTAAATTTTAGCGAAAGAAAATAATTACGTTTCCATAGTTACGCAAAGTACTACAGGAATTAAGAGAAATTCAAATACGATTTTAAAACTGCGATATTTATAGTTCTATTTTTTTTTCAAATAATGATATCCAAAACGTTCAAGAAGGTTTTGAAAAATAAAACAAGTTCTGGGAGTTTTGGGTCAATGGACTTTCCTGAGTCTTTATCGGGTATCCAAGTGTCTAAGCAGTTTATTAAATCAATGAACGTTAAAACGTATACTTGGAGAGCACCTCAAAATTTAATATGATGTTCGAGTACTATATTTAATGTCCTGTGATAAAAGCGTCTGAGTGATGAAAACTTAGAGAAGAAAGTTATTTGTTAATGTACAAAAACTTTAACTCAGACAATTAAAATTCAAATGCCAAATATGGTGCTTAAGTCGGGCATTTTCTAAGGATTCGAAGCCATGACTTTTGGAAATCCGACTATTCTGTTCAATAGGGCGCTTTTAATGAGGGCCTGGATTCTAATCACTTATCTTTTAATTGTTGCATCATAGGCATTGCTAACGTGTTCATAAATCCTTATCATTTATTTCAGATTTATAAAATTCCATATTTATTAAGTCATTTTAGGTATTTTATATTTTAGGGTATTTTTTCACTTTGCAACATAATTTTGGCGTATTACTGTTATTTTTATGTTTACGTGCTCTGTTTGTTTTTATTATTTATTTATGTCTTTTCAAACATCAAATATTGCATTATTTAGCTAAGAAATAAGAGTAAGCTGAGCAATAAGGGTAACTTTTTACATCCATTACTCGCATTCTTGGGGGCAAAAGTATCATTGCTATCTAATGGTTAGCGTGAAAAGGGCTGTTTCTGGATGAAGGGATGATTATTGCTAGTGGTGTCAGCAAGAGTTTTATTCATTGCATTTTTAATTCATATCCCAAACTAAGGATAAGACAAGTCAGTTTCTCCTTTTTGCCATAGGAAATGCATAAAATATATTGCCATTTTTCTTATCCTTTTAAGGCGTCATAAGCTGTTGCAGCCCTCTTCATTCGCTTTTTTGTATAATCTGAGAAATCCAAAGATTTAATAGTACAGTGTTCTAATACTTGCTTTATAAACTTTTTCTCACTTTTCATCCAAAGTTCTTCAACAACGTGGAAGAAATAATTTAAATTAATTGATTAGTTATTTCATTATCATAATGCACTTTTTTGCTAATATTGCAGTTATACCTGTACGCTAATTTTAAAAGCTAAATAACAGTTTTACTTATTTTTATAGGTGTTATGCTTTATAAAAATGAGTTTATTGACAGCTCTTTTTCAAACCCTTTTAGGTCTTGATCATAAAAAGTTCAACCTAAAATCATTAGCTTATGCAGAAAGTCAACAACTACAATGCCCTCATTTGAAAGCATACTGTAGGATTTCAAAGCTCTAGTTTGTTTTTTATAAACTTAAGAACAAAAGTGAATGAAAATAATACCCTTCTACCCTGATAACCTGTTTAAAATATAAATACACAGAATGACACACTTCTTGTCAAATGGAGAGTCAATATGATTATGCAAGTAATCCATCTACTTATTTTATTTTAGTTCTGAGGGAGATTAAGTTGAAAAACTAATGCAGAGCAGTGCCCCAAAACACAAGTGTAGTGGAAGTGGAATGCAAGATATACTCCACTTGAGTATGATGAGGAAGAGCAACCTGAATTTTTCATTAACTCCTCACCG